>VZUI01012972.1:0-10979 GCA_013401135.1 Cettia cetti | reverse complement strand
CGGCGGCGGGCCGGGGATCCCGAGCTGCGGGCACGGCACCAGCTCGGCGGGGGCCGCGGATCCCGAGCGGCGGGCACGGCACCAGCTCGGCGGCGGGCCGGGGATCCCGAGCTGCGGGCACGGCACCAGCTCGGCGGCGGGCCGGGGATCCCGAGCTGCGGGCACGGCACCAGCGGGGAGCCCCCGCTTGCCGGCGGCACGAAGAGGCGGCTCAGACGCGGCACTGGCTGGCCCCGCCCCCTGTCCGCCCCTCTCGGGCGTCTCCCGGCGCCGTGCGGACGTGTTCCCGGCGGGATGGCTCGGACAGGGCGTTCGGCCGAGGGTCCGTGTCGGGCTTCCGGGCTGCGGGGGGGCCAGGGCTCTGTGCAGGGCTGGGGGTCCTGGGCTGGAGGCAGGACAAGAGTCCGTACTGGGCTGATGGTCCCAGACTGCTGGGGGCAGAAGGCAGAGGCCCTTGTAAGGCTGGGGTTCCTGGTCGGGTCCCGGGCCAGGCAGGGTGTTAGGGGTCCCATGCATGAGGGGCTACTGAGACTAGCGCAGAAGGCACAAGATAACAACCATTAACATCAATTCCAGACATCACCCCTTGCATTGGAAACCGAGTAATAACATCTGCACAACATGGAGCCAATGAATATTGAACCAATGAATTTCTATGTGTTTTTACTGTATAAAATATGTGAAAAATCTAGCAAAACTCATGTATCGTGGAATGATTTTCTCTGTGCAGCTCAGGACATGTATGGATGAAATAATTTCTGTTGCATATCCTGGCCAGAATAACAATCCTGGCCAGAATAAAATAATGCCTTGTTTCTCTAACACTAAAAATGTTGCTGGAGAGGTTTTTTTGGTTTTCCTGCAGCTTCGGTGACTAGCACACATTCCACAGCTCCAGCAGTTCCCAGCTGTTTTGCTGCTTCTGCAGAGTGGGGTTCAGGCCAGGAAGAGACAGGCAATAGGAAAACCACCTGCCTGGCCCTGGCTGCCACATCCCCCGCACGGGAGCCATGCCAGAGGTGTCTGTTCCTGCTCCCCCTGCTTCAGCCCCACCAGCTGCCCTGGCCTGGCAGCCCTGGCCTCCTCCCGACCACAGAGGGAGCGGAACCAGTCACTCTGGCCCTAGCCAGGAGCTCGGGTGCTGTCAGGGCTGCATGCCCCATGTGCAGTTTGGAGATGGACTCTTTAAGTGGGATGGGATTTGCAGGGGATGATGTCCTGGATCTGTCTGGACAGCCGGGATTAATGTGGCCGGATAGAGCTAATCATGTTAAGGAGCATCTGCTGCTGGTCTGGTGCCCGGGAGATCAGGGAGCCTTGGTGCCTCCCGGCTGGAGCCCGGCTCGCCCAGGCACGCTGGTGCTGCTCCTGCAGACAGGGTGAAGTGAGTCCCTGCTGTGGGCAGTTGGATCTTCCTGAGGCCAGGAATACCAGAGGAAGATAGTGGCACTGAGGGCAGCTTGCTGGTCCCACTGTAGCCCAGCAGGGAGCTGGAAGGGGTCGGGTTGGGAGATGAAGGAGCAGAGGGGACCCCAGGAACACCATCAGGGAGGGTTGGCCCTTTTGCCTCTGCCCTGGCTATGCTGGCTTATTCTTACCCCTGCAGTGTGAGGAGCCCTGTCAGAGCAGGGAACAGGAGCTGCTCTCCTGGTCCCAGAGCACTGCCAGCAGGGTTGGGCATGCCTTGAGGGGCTGTGCAGGGCTCGCTGTGGGGTGTTGGAATCTGAGAGCTGAGGAGGAGGGAGTAAACAGGTTGGTTTGGGGAGCAACCAGAAACGGTAAAGCAGGGAAGGCAGGATGGAGGTGGCTGATCATATGTAGGTGGTTGGTGGTCATTGTGTGGGTCTGCCCACATCCAACACCTGAGAGCTGCACAGCCGCTCCTGGTTCTCAAACTGTTTCTGTGTGTGCTGGTGGCTATGATGAGGCTGTGGCTTGGGAAACTTGTATGTCCAGGTGTCCTCAGTGGGAATGTGAGGTACCTGCTGGGGAGATGGCGTGTCCAGGTGTGGCTGCTGCAGCCCTGCAGTCCTGCACAGCCCCCCCCCCACAGCCCTCACCAGAGCGAGGGTAGCAGGATGGGATGGGGTTGCCTGTGGCATGTGGGACCAGCTGTGTGCACATGGAGACGTCTTCCACAGCTGTATTTGCACGTATGCCTGTATGGAAACATACTGTGGCTCACTGCTGGACATCCCCAGGGCCATGGTCCTGCTGCAGCTTCATTGGCCTCTCAGGGAAAGGACTTGGCAGGATGCAGCCGTGGATGTGGGTGTCAGAGCCTGGATAGGCCCACATGAGCCCTCTGTGGTGCAGGTCCAGTATCCCCCATTCTTCAGCCCCAGGGGAACATGGTGCCAGCCTGGCAGCAGGGATGGGGCTGTGTCTGTACAAACGTGTGGTTTATTAAGGCATTTTTTGAGACATTGGCACTTGGGTTCAGGCTGCACCGGGTGGCCCCTGTGTGGCCATGGGCAGCGCTGGCACATGCAGCTCCACGAGACACAATACAAAAGGTATAAACGAGTAAAAACAGGAATTGTAGTACAATGTGTAAAAATAAATAACTGGGGGCTCAGTGACCCCAGCCCAAAGCAGGGTGCATGTGTCTGAACCTTCCTGTGGTGCGCAGGGTGACCCATCTGTGTCCCCATCCCAAATGTGCAGTGGAGCTGGGTTGTGTGGGCAGCCCGGGCAGCACAGGGCCAGGGGGCATGGGACACCCCAGCATGGGACTGGGGGGCACCAGTTAACCCTAGAGTGCTCCCACAGGGCCTGGGGAGAACAATGTGTCCCCACAGTGCTTGTGAGCAGGACAGAGAGGGGATGGGGGTGCCCACCCCAAGAGCCTCTGGGCTGTCCTGGTGCCAAGGCAGAACTCTCTCCCCCTTCCAGGGCACCTCAAACCCCTGTGGATCCCCGGCAGAGTGAGCATTGCCATGTGCCCTCTTGGTGCCCCCATCACTGTTGCAGACTCCTGTCCCCTGTCACTGTCCTGTGCCCAGGACAGCACCTGGGAACCACTGGCATGAGCCGAGACCCTACAGCACAAGAGGGATGAGGGGCTGACTATGACAGATGGAGCTGCAGCCACAGATGGTTCTTCATGGGAAATGGGGGGGCAGGCAGAAGTGATGCATTTGTCTGCTGTGACAACACCTTTGGGGCTGGGGCTGCAGCCACACCGCAGATGTGCTGGGTCTGGAGAAAGTGTGATAGGAAGGAGCTTCCCCTCAGCTCTGCTCAGGTAGGGGATGTCCTCCCTGACCCCCACAGTCGTGCCCAGACTGGGCTTTCAGGGCTGCTGTGGGGCACCCCATGCTGTTCCAGCCCTCGCTCTGCACCCATGGCCATGTGGGAATCACAGCCTCTGGGAGCACCAGGGCTACAGTGGCGGAAGCCCAGGCCACACGCCCAGGGCCTGCAGTGCCCGGCTGCTCCCCGTGTGCAGCTGCGGGCTCAGGAAGAGCTCCAGTGGGGGCCAAGCGTGGTGTGAGTGTGACGCTGCCTGTGTGACCGGCTGTGCACAGTGCAGGAGGAGAAGGGGACCGGCCCCATTGCAGGGGCTCCGTCCGGGCTCACAACATGCATAATGCGGGTGCAGAGCAGTCCTGCATAGGGGGCTGGGGCCAAAGGCAGGGGGTTCTGGCACCCTGACCATGTTCTGGAGGTGGCCCAGACAGTCCTGGGGAGCAGTCATGCGACAGGGCCCCAGGGAAGGCCAGATCCCCACTGTGGCTGTAGGAGAACATGCTGGGTGATGTGGCTTTTTGGGGTACCACCTCCCACCTGTGCCCCTGCAGCTGCAGGCCACCTGCTGGGCCTGAGGTGGGTGTGGGTCACAGCAGCCATCACCACTGCTACTGAGGCTGGGCTGTCCCTGTCAGCAATTACACTGCTCTGCCAGCCCCACTGTGCTGCCTGTATCCGGGCATCATCCCTGCCTGAGACCTCTACCCAGAGAGATACCTGGTCCCAGGAACGGGGTTCCCATGCTGAGCATGGCAGGCACCTCCCTCCCATGACCACAGGAACCATCCTGAAGCTCTGGGCAGGAGATTCCCTGGATGTGTCACCTGCAGCAGTGGGTAGTGAAAGGGCTGGAGAGACCTCAAAGGCTCTCCTGCCCCCACCCAGCCACGGACAGACAGCAAGATGTGGGCATGGCTGCCTTCTGCTGCAGCCAGCCCCCTGAGTATCCCCTCCCAGCCAGGGGGCAGGTTCATTCCCCCTGCAGGCAGTATCTGTGCCCTGGGGCATTGTACCCTGCCCTCAGACATCACCCCCAGCCATGGGGCATTGTCTCCCTGCCCTAGGAGTTCCTAGGGCCCCTAGGGAAGGCTCAGGGTCCTCCTGCACCCAGGCTGCTGCATGGCCCCCAGAGCTGGGTAGGGCAGGGTCTGGGCCTGCAGCCCCCTGGCCCAACACCCCTCAGCTCCCAGCCGCTCCCGGAGCACCGAGTACCGTGAAGCACCATCCTGCCCAGCGCCAATCTGAGCCACCACAAGCAGCACATGGACCATCACCCCGGGGTGCCAGCACTGGGGTCAGCAGTCCATAGGGCACAGGGCTGCCAGGCTGTGGGCAGGGACAGGGGTCATGGCCCTCAAGGGCACCCGCCGTCCCTGGGGGCCCAGGCCAGGCGCAGCGCTGGGAGTGGGATGAGCACCCATTTTAGCAGCCCTGGGCTGGGCCCCGCTCCAGCCCCATGGCTGCGGGCTGGGGCAGAGGAGTCCAGGGGCCTAGCTCTAAATCCTGAGCTCGGCCTCCTCAGGGGGCTCCAGCGAGTGCTCAGCGCTGATAGTGGAGGTGGATGGCCCCTGGGAGATGCCGAAGGGCGAGACCACAGGGGAACGGGCGGCCAGCGGGGACAGCGATGGGGAGAAGCTGGGCGACATGGCGGAGGACGAAATGGAACCCTCGTGGCTGATGGGCGAGCGGCGCAGGGATGATGGGTGCGGGAAGGTCCTGCCTGGTGGTGGCTTGGGGGGCACAGACTTGGCACCTGGATGGGCCACCGAGGTGATGAGGGGCGGGGGGTCGATGCGGGGCTTGGGCTCTGCCTTGGGCTTGGCTGGGAAGGGCTTGCGCAGGGAACTCTCATCCTTGAGGCGGGCGATCTCCGTGAAGACACTGGCCAGTGGCTGGAACTGGGGACACCAGTTCAGCAGGTAATCCCAGTTGTAGCTGCCACGGAGCTCCTCATCGCTGGCCACGATGGCGGTGAGCGAGCCCTCCACAGAAGGCTTGCCGTCCTCTGGGAAGGCATAGTCCTGGGGCTGTGAGGAGACGCTGAGGCCGCAGCGGACACCCAGGAAGGCGCTGCCTCCCCCATCCTCACGGTACAGCTGCAGGGGTGGCCCCGGCAGCAGCATCCCAGAGCCCTTCTTGCTCTTGAACCACTGAGTGCTCTCCAACGCGGCTGGCTCGCAAGAGATGTCAGAGAGCTGGTCGGCATCCTGCTGGATGCCAGAGTCAGGGCCACGGGCAGCGATGTGCTCCTGCATGGAGGCCGTGATGCTAGCCACGCGTGGGTACTCATTGATCATTCGTATCTCGTCATCCTCAGCGGCTTCAGCGGAGCCACGGCCACTGGAATGCGAGGGGTCCAGTGAGCCGCCCCGCGTGTAGGGCCCTGCCGGCTCTGTCCCATACCCTGGCAGTGCCTGGTGGTAGATGTGCTCAGCCCCCGGCAGCGCTGGCTCCTCACAGCCCAGCTTCTGCAAGGACCCGCTCTGTGCACGGGCCAGTGCCCCGTCCCCCTCTGCCTTCTTGTGGCCCCGGCGCTGCCGGGAGCGCACCAGTGCCAGCACAATGGCCACGGCGGCCAGCACCACCACGACACCCAGAGAGGCAGCCACAGCCACCAGCAGTAGGTTGAGGTCAGGTGCCAGGCCAAAGGAGGTGTGCGTGACGTCAACGGTGACCTGCGCAGAGGCCACACGAGAAGCAGGCAGGGGGCTGCGGGCCTGCACCTCCAGGCTCATCTCCCGTGGCTCCCTCTTGGCGCGCCCAGCCCCAGCTTGGGGCTGGCTGTCCACACGCAGGTAGATGGAGCCCGTAGTCTGGTTGATGGCAAAGTATGGTGAGGGCTTTGCCAGGGTGTACAGCACGACACCATCGGCCCCCTCATCCTCATCTGTGGCCAGCACCCGCCCAATGGTCTGCCCTTTGCGCGCACCCTCAGGCACCTCGAAATTGAAGGAGGGGCTCAGGAAGATGGGATCATACTCGTCTTCCCCTGTCACCAGCACCCGCACAGTCACAGTGGCCGAGGCATTGCCAGCATCGGTGGCCCGAACCAGGAGCTGGAAGGCTTTGGCTCGCTCATAGTCAAAGGTGAGGCGGGAGCGCAGCTCCCCAGAGCTCCCATTGACAGTGAAGGCATCCCGGCCGTCCCCCATGGTGGGGTCGGCCACGGCCTGCTCCAGCACCACGTACCGCAGCTCCCCAAAGGTGCCGGTGTCGGCATCGACAGCACGCAGCGTGGTGACCAGTGTGCCAGGAGGCAAGTTCTCCCGGATGCTGGCGCTCAGCACCTCCAGCGGGAAGTACGGCTTATTGTCATTGATGTCCTTCACCTCAATGGTAACGGGGACCAGCGCAAAGTGCCCGCCTGGTGTGTCCGTGGCCCGCACCACCAGCGTGTGCAGAGCCTGGGCCTCTCGATCCAGTGGCTGCGCCAGGCTCAGGGCCCCTGTGCTCTCATGAAGCTGGAACAGCCCGTGCTGGTCACCTGAGCTGATGGTGTAGTGAACGCGGCCACGTGGCCCTGAGTCAGCATCGTGGGCTGCCACACGCAGCAGCTCAGTGCCAGGCAGCGCGGCCTCGCTCACTGCCGCACGGTACTCGGCCCGGGTGAACACGGGAGGGTTGTCATTGACGTCCTGCACAGTGATGAGCACGGGCACGGTGGCACTGCGCTGTGGCAGGCCCCGGTCTGAGGCTGCCACGGTCAAGTTGTATACTGGTATGGCCTCGAAGTCCAGGGACTCCACAAGCACCAGGGCTCCCTGCGTGCGGAGCTGTCCCCTGGCCCGGGCAACCCGGCTCTCCACCTGGAAGGCGTTGCCGCCATTCCCACTGACGATGGTGTAGTCAAAGCCAGCATTCTCCCGGGAGAGGTCGGCGTCACCCGCCTCCAGCGTTAGCACAGTGGTGCCTGGGCGCAGGTCCTCGGGAACACTGGCGTTGTAGCACGGCTCCTGGAAGCGGGGGCTGTGGTCATTAACATCCAGAATCTGGAGTTGCACTGTGGCCCAGGATGAGAGGCTGGGAGAGCCGTGGTCACGGGCCTCCACCACCAGGTCCAGGGTGGGCTGGCTGGCATTGAACTCCACCTGCCGGGTGGTGAAGAGGGTCCCTGTGGAGCACAAAGCCAGGGTCAGCGTGGGAACCAGTGGGAGCTGGGAAGGGTATCAGCTGGAGGAACATTCAATGGTCACCCTGCTGTGTCTGCCTCACCAGCCACACCAGAAAGCGACCTCGTGAGGGTTTGGACAGGGCCGGCATGGGGGCACTCCCCTCAACAGGAACCCTTAGATTGACCCATGACAGAGGCACAAAGAGCACCAAGCCCACGCACCATTGCTGGGGTCGATGGCAACATCGGGACTGGGCACAGCCAGGTGGAAGGTGATGTCCCCATTGCTCCCTGAGTCGGGGTCGGTTGCGCTCACAGTGAGGATGACACTGCCAGCAGGTGTGTGCTCTGGAAGCAGCACCTGGAAGAGGAGGAAACCCCAGTTAGCATCTGGTTCCCCCCTGCCCAGAACCCCCAGTATTGCTGGGAGGGGTGTCTGGGGCTGGCCAGACAGCCAAAGGCAAGGTTGTCCAGCCTCTCACTGGCCAGGGAAACCACAGGTAAGGGGTCTGTGCTCTTAGACCCTTCAAGCATTCCTGCGGCTCCCCAGCCCCTTGCCTGGGCTCCAGCACTGCAGCACACACTGCCCAAGCCAGCTTTCAACAGGGACCTGCACAGGTCTCACCACAAAAATTTGTCTGGGCTGTGGCCCATTTCCCACCTCCTCTGGCCTCCCCACTTTGCTCATCCATTTCTGCTGGACCCTCTGCATCCAGCTGTGCCCCTCGCAGGGGCTGGTCCCAGGGTGATTTGCCTGGTTTCAACTCCTCCTATGCCATAGTGACAGCGTGAGGAATGCCAGGATGTAGATGTAGGTGAGAAAGCGGGATCAGAAGGGGCTCAGACCCATCTCCTGCTTTGAATGGGCAGGTGGGCCAGGCAGGAGCTGCAGATGGCTTGTGCGGGATGGCCCCTGCTGGCTGGCACACCTGTTGCACATACCTGATAGAAAACCTGGGTGAAGGTGGGCACATTGTCGTTCACATCCTCCACAATGATAGTGAGGTTGGCCTCAGTCTCGTGGCGCGTGTCAGAGGCGCGCAGGGTGAGGGTGTAGCAGCTGCGCTGTTCATGGTCCAGTGGCCCCGTCAGGGACACGTGGCCACCATAGCGCAGCACCCCGAAGGTGTCTGCTGCGTCCCCCTCCAGCAGCAGCGAGTAGGAGAGTGCAGGGCCTGAGTCCACATCGTTCCCAGTCAGCTGGGCTATCTGGGTCCCCAGCAGTGTGTCTGTGGGGGGCAGACATGTGAGTGAGCAGACCCGTCCCTGCCCAGCATACCTGGCTCACCTGGTGGGAAACCAGTTCAGTCCAGAGCCTGAGCACCAGGAAGAGGGGAAGATGCCGTGGGAGAGGGAGATGTCGGGGGAAAGCCGAAGGTTTTGGGGGCTTGGCAGGGCAGGTGCAGGTTGGCATGGGCACAGGGCATACTGGCTACGGACTGTGAGCAGGCAGGGCGGGTGTCTGCAGCCAGAGTCCCAGACGTGGGGCAGGGGCCAGGGCTGAGTTGGTAATTCAGGTTGCTCCCTCAGGACACAGCAGCAGCACAGGGGTCATGCTGGAGAGCTCGGGGGGCTTCAGTGGGTCAGTGTGACCCAGACCCAGACAGGGACTGGCCTGGCCTCTCTGGGGGCTCCTCCCCACCCCACGGTGCCCATCATACCCCAGCTCTGGCCCTCAGTGCTACCGCACTCACTCTCAGGGACACGGATCTCCCAGGGGACCGGGATGGTAGGGCTATTGTCATTGATGTCCATCACCACCACAGTCAGCGTGGCCGAGCCCATGAGCGGTGGTGTTCCTCGGTCCATCGCTGTCACCACCAAGCTGTGGGCAGGCATGAGGGTCAGATGTGTGCCAGCACATGTGAGGGAGCACCTCACCCGTGTACAGGTCCTGGGACAGGCACTGCACACCTGCATTGCACCTGGGACATGATCTGCAGGTGTGCACAGGGCTGGAGCGTGTGCATGTGGTGGGGAAACTGCGCAGCAGCTCAGAGTCTAGGGCGATGGATCCATGCCGCACATTCTCTGGAGACGTTTAAGAAAAGACTGGATGTGGCACTCAGTGCTCTAGTCTAGTTGACAAGACCATGATCAGTCACAGGTTGGACTCAATAATCTCAGATGTCTTTTCCAACCTCAATGATTCCCTGATTTGGAAAGCACATGTGGGGCAGTGGGTGTGGTACATGGAGAGCATGGTGGGGAAGAGCAGCAGGTTTTTGCACACCTAAGGCATGTGTTGAAGGTGTGTGGGTGCAGGCAATGCACCTTGCGGGGTGCAGGCAGGTGTCTGGGGGTCTCTGGCTGTTGGGGAACACTTGGAGCCTCTCTGGAATGGTGAGGGATGTGTGGACAGAAAGAATACCCCAGATCCCCCCCACCAGAGAAGACAGCAGAAGAACGCACAGACATGGGAGCACACGTGGAGGGGGAGAACACAAACTGGGGGAGCCTCACCTGAGCAAGGTGTATGGAAAAGGGCAGGAGAAGCCTCAGATTCATGGTGGGGTGTTTGTCAGTGTTTCACATGTGTGTTTCTAGAGTGAATGGACATGTCCAGAGCATGCACACATGGTGAGGGGCCCAGAGGGCCTGTCTGGATGCAAGGGGACATCTGGGGGAGCTCAGGCTAGTGCAGGGGTCTGGAGCCATGTGGCAGGACACAAGGGTCCTGTGCTTGAAGGTGGAAGAAATTAAGCAGATGCAGTATGGATTAAGGAGGCAGGAAGGAGAATGGATGAACCTAGGGCCCTCTCACAATCTCCTCAGCTCTGCAGAGACCTGACTGAGCTGTGCGTGGGCTCATCTTGGCCATCTGGCTCCTGTGTCCTTCACTCCCACTGACCCTCAGCTGTGCTGCTTGATAGAGCCATTTCACAGCCAGGCTGGGACAGCTTTGAGGACACCAAGAACGATGTTTCCCATGTGCTCCATAATTCTCTTCCTGTCCTGGCATCCCCTAGCCTGGCTGCACTCACCGGGTCTGGGACCAAATCTCTCTGTCCAGGATGGCAGCAGTGGTAATGGTGCCAGTCTGAGGGTCAATGTGGTACAAGCCCGGCATTGGCAGGGACTGGTTGATGGCATAAGTCACCTGTCCGTTCGCTCCCTGGTCCAGGTCATCTGCTAGCACCTGCAAAGCCACATGAGATTCAGCTGTGGAGCCCCTGAGGCAGGACTTGTGTGCTGGTGCCAACCCCAGGTCCATGCAGCCCCCATCCCATAATTCCAGCCAGGCCAGGGCTCAGGTATCTCTTTTTGTGCCCCGGCATACCTGGATGACAGGTGAGTCATAGATCTGAGACTCCCAGATGAACGCCACATAGTTCTGCAGCTGGAAGCGGGGCAGGTTGTCATTCACATCCTGGAGGTTGAGGTTTATGGCCATGAAGCTGAAGGAAGCCGCAGTCTCTGCTTGGATCACCAGGCGCAGCCGGGGGCTGGCCTCGAAGTCCAAGCTACTGGAGTTCTGCACTGAGATGGCACCTGGGAGGGGAACAGAGGGAAGGGGGAGTGATGTACCAGCATGCCCATCATCCATCCATCCATCCATCCATCCATCC
This sequence comes from Cettia cetti, assembly GCA_013401135.1. NCBI lineage: Eukaryota > Metazoa > Chordata > Aves > Passeriformes > Sylviidae > Cettia > Cettia cetti. The sequence continues at coordinate 47 of VZUI01012972.1, read as the reverse complement.
ATCCATCCATCCATCCATCCATCCATCCATCCATCCATCCATCCATC
>VZUI01012943.1:0-76095 GCA_013401135.1 Cettia cetti | reverse complement strand
TGATTTTTTTTTTTTTTTTTTTCTGATGGAGGGTTGACCTAAGAGCTACTCCTATCAAGGTCAAATGCCCAATAAGCAAGATTGGCAATGTTGAGACTAATCCACCAGCAGAAGAGGCTTCTGTTTATGTCTCTGCATACATGCCAGTTCCCTGCCTCTGTGGAAAGGGGATTATAATAATAACAATTGAAGAATGGTGTTCTTGAAAAGGCTGGGATGAGTGCAGTAAATAATGTATTAGCACTAAGGGCAACTGTATTACTGAATAATGTTTGATTTACTTTTTGTCATGTTGGGGTCCTATGACTTGCAAATGTTGCAACTGTTCTGTGACACACACTCAGATGAGACACACTTGGTTTTATTTCCTTCTGGTTTAACTTTGTTAAAATTTTTGTTAGTCATGCTTAACTGGACTTCGACAAATGTTATCAAATATATGTAAACTCTGGAGTTTTTAGATTGATCTCAGCCCATGGACAAAGAGCATATAAAGTTTAAAGTTTAAAAGGGATATTTATAAGATATGTTTATTTGGGACTTGATCCTCTAGAGACTGTCACAGCAGTCTTCTGTTAGTGGGATGGAAAGGATTTGAGTATTCCTTAAATGAGTAGCTTGCTAAACATTTGCCAAACGTTTTCTTTCCGGGCCTTTCCCTGTGAAAAAATCTGTCAGATTATATTCTCTATTTGAGGAATTGCTGTAAGAATTCGAGTTAGTTCTGCCTGTGGCTCAGGCTGTGGGAAGTTTCAGCTTTCTTTGTAACAGTAACAAGTCAGCAAGGTTATTTTTTTCCTAAGTCTTCAAAAGGTAGCAATAAATTTGAATTCAATAAATGAGATGTGAAATTCCATGAAGATAGGATGATAGCAAGTTTTCAGTGGTTGCAAAACATCCTTTCTCCCAACTTTATCTGTTAAAATGCCTGATAAATTAAGAAAAAATAATCCCTGGGCTGAAATATGTGGTTTACTTACTTCCCATAATTGCCGAGTAAGTTTCAGAAACAATTTTAAAAGTCACTTTACCTATACAGTGAGTTGCAGAGTCTTCAGAAGAAAAGTGTTATGGATACAGGTAGAAGCTTCAAATTTGCCTTTTTGTAACTTATCTCAGGAAAAATCCCTTATATATTAAGAAGATTAAGTATAGCAATTGGAGAGCAGTATCGAGAACATACCAGGATTTTTTGGAAAAAAAAAAAAAAAGAAAAAGATCTTCTAACATTAAAGTTAAGGAATAAAACTTTGCAGAAGACTGTTAATTTGATTATTTTACTATGTTGGTCCGGGCTCTAAATGTCCTGCTAGTAAGTTTGGGTTTATCTTCTAAATATAAGTGTACATGCATTTATATTTCACTTATCACCCAATCTACCTGAAGTTTCCATATGTATCCTGAATTTTTCGTGTTTCCTGATCAGTGCTTAAGTTTTAATCTCTGATATGTTAATATTATGTATGTGTGAGTGTTTACTTGTCTCCCTATGTGGTAATACTAAAGCTGAAGTTGAAATCATTGATAAATTAATTTCCTGTTTATGCTACTCCTACTTTCCTAGTAATTAGACTATTATTAGAACTATGTTTGTAATACAAGGTATAGTCTAGTTTATGGAATTGCTTCTTTATTCCTCCTGCACTCTCCTAGGCATCTGTATGTGAGAAGAAACTACAAGTCAATGCTAATATTGTTGTAGTTTCACACCCAGAATGAGGACTGATATTGTACAACTGTTCAGGAACCTGGAACACCTTATGCCTTTAATATTTTCTTCTTTTCAATCAAACTGGGGGAACCACTTAATATAAATTTTTATTTACTCAATGTTTAAGAGCTGCAATAGGGATTTAATGTTTCTTCTGTGGAAGTAGAAAGTGGACTGTAATAAAAACTAGAATATGTTTGTTAGGCATCTAATCCACTGACATTTTCTAAAATAAATTCTTTATTTGTTGCAATAATTTTTTACTTCTTCATTTCAATTTTTCCGTAAAAAGTGGCAAATGCGGACAGGTTTGTGTTAAGTTGCTTGTTGTTTTGTTACAAATTTGGAATGAGATTATTTGCTTGAACCCCTCTACCTCTGCAGTAGAGTATAATACATATTAAGTTCTGATCTTTCCATTAATCACATAGCAACTGACAGTAATGCATTCAGCAAAAACACTGGTTACACCTTGCTTATACTCACCATCCTCATACAAAACAAATGGTCTAGTCTACCTTAGTATTAATTTGACTTAAGCCTTTTTGTCCTATAAAATGCCCATGTTTTGTGAGCTTTCTACAGACAGCTACATTTGAGAAGCCTGCCATCCAATTAAAAGATAATGATCATGAGTTCTGTAATAATCAAGTTTTGTGTCCAAATTACTTTTCTAGTCTCATGCTGATCTTCAAGAAAGCACCATTTCCCACATGGATGGGACTTCATCTGCATAATAGAAAGTTTTATTCTTCCCAAGAACAGGAGTTTTTATCCCACCTAAAAAAGCTATGCTGGCCACAGGGTATTTAGGGTCTCAAAGATTTCAGCTAATATAGTGAACATTTCATTTAAAATGTTTATTTGAGTAAATTAGATTGTCACTGTTTCGAATGTAAATTTTGAGGCACTGCAAACAAACTGTAGCTTCTTAGAATTAATCAAGTGTCTTTTTGAAACATGAACATACATCACACCATTTCTGTTACAGTAATATTTATATGTGCATGTATTTTAGCTGTGTATATATGTATTTTATGATCAAAGTTTATAAATCTTGGAGCAAGAATTACTGAATCCACTGTAGTTCTGTATTACTATTAGCAGCAGTAATAAATGACCAGCTCCTTCAAATGTGGCTGGGTTTATAGATGCTACATCCTTTGAGTAATGAGCTGTTCTTTACCTTGACACTTTTCATGTCTTAAGTGTTTTTAATCACAAACTGCTTATATTACATTGATTATCTGAAAGAATGTTGAAGCTTTAATGATCCTTGTTTTGTCAGTGTAAGAACTTAGCAGTACCCATCATATGATGTTATTCAGTATGACAGTTATTCAGCTTATACTTCAGGGAAAATATCAAAGCTAATATCTAGTTTGTAGAATAAGTAATCTTTCATGATTACCAGTTAGGATGATTTGGGACTGCCATCACCCCAGTGGCTCCTATATTCAGTTTTTCTTAAGATTTTATATTTCCATTTGTTAGTCTTTCTACTCTTCAATTGCAGTTGCTAGAACAATAAATGTGAATATTTTTTGCTTCTCAATCTTACAAATAATAAAATCTAAAATATAGCAGCTCACCTAGGTAGCGGAGAAATTGTCCTCTGATATTGTTTATCTGAAAGGAAATGCAGGAGAAGATTGCCATGACTGCAGATTTATTGGACGTTTATATCATATCTGTATGGTTATGCTGGTGTGTAGTGCTTGCCTCTTTCTTGCAATAACTTTAAAGCCAGGGAAGTGACTGTTGGATTGACAGGGTGGAAGTAGTAGTAATAAAAGAGGGAAAAAGAAGACAACGTGCATTTACAGTTGATGTGTTTAAAACTTATACTACCTCCAGGTCATACAGATATAGAGGGAATGTGACTGACCTGACAGTTATGGAATTTTTGATCAATTACTACTTAGCTTTCAGTGGAACACTTTCAGACCCACATGACTTAATCCTCATTTACGACATTTCTGTTTAACTTTATTTCTCTGATTCTTGAAGTGACTGAGATATTACTATTTCTATATAAACAGTGACAAATATGCCAATAGCACTTCAAGAACAAATAAAAACAAATTTCTTCTTTCATATCTTCATTATATGGTTAAGGCATACAAATTTATATTCATGCACACAGTCATTAATGACAGCATTTGAAGGCTTCTCTGTTAGTTTAGATAGAACTGTATTTTTTAGCAAGCCGAAGTGCAAGCTATTAAGTGTTGCAGGATCAAATATTAACCAGAAAAATTAAGGATGTTCACCTATGCCTTTTATTGGGATTTTTTTTTGTGTCATTTTCCTCCTATTATCAGCCCTTGGTAATTTCTGCTGGATAAATATGTGCAGAAATATGGAAGCGCCATGAGCACTTTTGCTCTCAACTCCTATGATTTGTGACGTTGCTCAGAGTATGTCTGACTAACTATTTGGCTAAAATGGCAGCAATATCACAGCCATTTCAGCTACTATCACTGTCAATCCCAATGAAGCTGAATGAGTGTAATTAGGAGATTTTTTAGGAAACATGCTTTATGCAGACAGGACCTCTGAGGGCAGTAAATTCTAGGGCATAGGAAAGGATGTGCAAGAACAGTACTTTCCACTTTAAATTACATGTTTCAATGTCTAATTAGAAAGTTTCAGTGGTTTCACTGCTGTCATTTGCTTTGTGTCACATCAAGAAAATAGTACATATTTTCATTCACTTTGTTTTTTTACAGATTTACTCTATATTTTAATGATATTTACACTTCACAGAACTAAAGCAAGAAAAATTTTTCATCACCTTGTGTTCCTCATATATCATGGACCAGTTATCCATCTAGAGTTAAAAACAATGGTTACAAACTAGGTTGCAAACAAATTTTGCCTAAGGCATGAACCATAAATTAAAGTAATAATCGTCCCCGTAAGAGACAACTTTTTTCTCTGCTCTTTTAAAATAAAAAAAGAAAGTAGGTCAGAGAAATTTAGGATATTTTAGAGTATGTACAGTATTGTATTGTTTGCCAGCACCTAATTTACAATTACAGAGCTGCATGAATATTGAAATGATTCAGCTTCCCATTATAAATGTATGTGGCAGTTTGGTTGTTGATCAGTTTACGAAGTTAATGCAAATGAAACTGTCTTCCTGTCAGCATTTGAAATATATAATGCAGTCATGTTGTATATTCAGGGACAGGCCATTGACAGTCAATTAACAAGTTTGATTGGTATGTCAACTCATTCTTTTGAATTGTTAATAGTATGTTAATAGCATTCATTTCTTTGTGCAGTCCCATTTGCAGCTTCACAGTTACAGCTATTTTTTATGATTCTGAGTAACCTAAAATAGTGCCTTAATAATAGATTATTAAACACCTGTCTGGTGTAGCTTAGGGAGGTTTTTCTAGACTGGGAGTTTGCAGTGGATCCCTTTGATATTCAAATCAACAAATGATAGCCTTTTTATTCAAAACGTAAGTTCTTTTGATGGTTAGCTTGTTAAGAAATATTCAGCTCCAGTCTGACCTGATCTGGTTTCCCATGGAAAAGATCTGATGCTGTTTGAAGGCTCATAAATGGAATGCCAATGACAATTTGTTGTTGACGTTTTGCTGCCTCAGCCTTCAGATGCTGCTGGTTGATGTGCCGCTTTAGCTTCACCAAATAATGCTTGCAGGTAAATGATCTTCTGATTGATCAGATAGTTTCAAAGCAAAGAGTTCTCTTCTGTGGTCTGTAGTCATGGTTTTTAGGCTTGGAGGGGTACTTTAAAAGATGCATCAAAGTTGACAGATGAATCTCGAGGCAAGGAATTATGGGAGACAGCAGAATTATGGGAATATTTTTGAGAGAATAACATATTAGCAAGAGTTTTGAAGACCTTCAAAGGTCTATCAAAGCAGCTCCCTATAGCAGATTTATTCCTCCTTTAAAAGAAAAAAAATTAAATTGGGTACACTGGTTAACTCTCGATTTCCTGTGTTGGGAAGGTGTTGAGCTAGTTTATTGTTCTCTAATGATGTTTTAAACGGCATATTTCATTTGAATTTCAGTATAACCTTGTTCTGCATAAAGAGCCTAGTCCTGCAAGGTGCAATTTCTGCTTTTACTGAAGTTTGCATAAAATCAAAGCATTACATCACCTTATAAGGTTAGAATATACAGTGAAAAACATACCTTTACATAAACATACATGACATTTAGTCAGCATTAAAATCAAGACAGAATATAGCACAATAACTCTTTTTCTCCACCTTTCTTCCTATTACAGGCATTATTCTTTTATACTCTTCTCTATTCCCTATTAGTGCCCTTCCTGATTGTAGCACAGCTATTTTTCTGAAGAGTCAGACTAGCTATTAGAAGTTCAAAACATACATCACAGAAACAGTTCATTTCTCTTCAGTTTGAGCATTTAATTATTCACTATCAGCATGTGATAGTTTTTCTGGAAAGAACTGTAATTGTTTTTTGTTGGAGAGCTATATGAGTTAACTCATTGAGATCTGAATGTCAGAAACTCTTAGGTTTGGAGTCAAATGCTGTGAGCAGTTACTTTGCAAAACATGAATTCTGGAATCACACACTGAAAGATGCTGTGTGTTAACTATACCTCACTGGACTTGGTAACAAATAATTTGTGCTGATTGAACTTCAGCCAAACTTTTTTTGACAACAAACCCCAGTCTTTTCATAAAATCCTAAAACATAAAACTGGTAGATGAATGGTCAAGTTGGGCAACTTCAATCTTTATGTCATATAAATAGACTGTAAAATTTATATGAGATAGTTTCCATCACTGAAAATTTTGGCATTTTTGAATACTTTTCAAACACTGTGCACTCTTTCACTGATAATTAGAAGCTCATTCAGTTGGGCTGAACAAGCAAAATATTAGACATTTTCATTGTCATACAAGGTTATGTTTTCAGTAACATACCTATAATTTCCCTTAGCTCAAAAAGCAATATTAGATATTCAAACTGTTCTCAGTGTAATTTGTAGACTTTTTACAGCCTCTGTTTTTGAAGACACTCTATTCCTTATTAGTAAAATTCAAAAGTTGAAAGCTTTTCTGATAATAATGTTTCTAATTCTGATATTGTTTCTAATTCATCATTTCTGTGCTTAAGTTTTACCATTATAGTTCCAAGAGAACTTATTGATCCCATCTCATGTTCACATTAAGCTTGTGTAAGCATTTTTATTTTCAAAAATGTGGTAAAAACTCCCTCCTCAACATGGTCTTTGTCACCTTGTGACTTTTGAAGTCACAAAAACTCTGTTCATAGAGAATTATCTGCCTGAATGTTCTGTAGTGTAGGGCTTAAATGTCTTTCATAGTGTTAAATGTTTATCATTTCAAAAACTATAAGGTACCAATGACCAATTCATAGCAGTTTTGAATGCTTGTCATTTCCTTTTTGGATAAAGTTAGACTATCAAGATAGAAATCCTAATCAGTTCTGTACCAGTTTTGATTCCATGTTCATTATAAATCTTTAGTACCTCATGACGAATACTTTTCATCGTAGAGCGGGATCATGCCATCCTGTATTATCCAAGATCATGAATTTATTTAAACCAATTAGAACAGTTCCAGTAGAAGATATTAAGAGATGTGCTTCCTGGAGTGACCATTGTCACAAGAACACTGTCATTATCAGGCAAAAGGAAAATACTAAAGAAGGGATTTGAACCTGAGTCTCAGCAATATTGCAGCTGATTAACCTAATTGCTGGATTATTCTTTGCTGCAGTCTGCCCCTCCCTTGCTCTTATTTAGCCACTTTTAGTTTCAACACTTGACTTTCTACCCCTTTTTCTGTATCAGAGGGCTTGACTCTGCAATTAGGTTTTGCTAACAAAATAACTACTTTTATTAATAATGCAAACAAAAGGGCTAAGCACATAGTAAATTTGCAGGCACTGGCACTTGACATCACTTAGTGATATAAGATTGATAGAAACATGGTTGCAGCTTGAATGGCACAACATGAGAAATGTATTTTATTAGAATTTTTTTACTTACTAATATACTGTCAATATAGTGCAATTTCCAGTTCTCAACTTTTATCCTTTTAAACCACTTAGAAAATTCCATGAAAATGAAATAAAAGAAAAAATTATCTCCCAAAAATTTAGAAAATGTATAATGTGATATAGTAACTCCATACCCAGATGAATATGTATTACTGTATAGAATATAACTATAATACAGTTAGTCTAATTAAAAAGCAGAATTAAAATAAAATTTGTTACAGAAATTTAATTTTTGAATGCAAGTTACCACTTTATCAGTAGGTAAGTTTTCTTCTTGAGGTGCTGCTGTTCTAAGTGAATATCTGCCCACTGAAAGCTCCATAGTAAACTCTGCCTCATGGCATGGTTAGGAATTTAATGTTACTTTATATAAAGATGTCCACACTGCAATTCTGATAAGAGGTCAGTATTTAAGCATACAACTAATAAAAGTTGTGAAAATGTGTGTGGATGAGCGTATTTAGTGTATTTCTGAGGTTGTTGTTGTTGTATTTCACTAATTTCCATTGATTTTATTTTAATTTGTTAGGAATCTTTAGGTTTTAGAATAGTTAATAGCATGCATGTAACAAAGACATTACTTTCCTCATGCATTTTGTTTCTTGAATTGCACTTCATAAACACTGTAATTCAGTATACATGAGAATGTATAATACATCATCACTGTGGAACTACAAATTCGTTAAATTTATAGATCAGGTCATATATTACTGCTCAGAACACAGAATTTTTGCTATGGACTCTTGCTGTACTGTTGGACTTAGCAGGATTTTGCAGTTGATACCATGGAGTCCCTAACACCTAAACTCATTTCTTTGCCAAGTTTGCTTTAATTGATGATGGAGAAAAGATAATATGACATTAGTTTGGCCAAGAATATTAAGTACATATGCAGATCTTTGTTGAAAGTTCTGGTTTCTGTAAGTATAATCAGAACTTGACTTGCAAATTTGCATTGTAAGATGTATCCCTAGAGAAAGATATTTGCTATTTAAGGAAGTATTATCACTGAAGTATGAATAAATAGTCAGAGGATTGTGACAAATACTATATGTCATGTATGTTATATTTTATATGCATTATTGTTGTGTATATTGTACAGGTACATCTAGCTGCATGAACAAGTCTCCTTTCATTTCCACTGGGAAATGGTAGTAATACATATTATAAATTTGACTTCTGCACTAACTAATCTTTGTCATACATTAAGCTGTTTTAGTGTTGGTTATTACTTAGGTAGTCATAGATGTAAGTAAAATCCATGTGAGAGTAGGTATATATAGAGGATGAGTAAAAGAAAAAAAAAAGAAAAAAAAAATCCAAACCCACACTCTATGGCTAGAATGAGAACTATTGCTTTTAGCTTACTGTAGTTGCAGTTAACTTGTTTTCAGTTATCTGGTTCTTGGTTTTATGCAACTGCTTCTTTCTAATCTCCCAGTTATCACAGACCTTCTTAAAGTAGCCAGTGACAATCATGAACAGCATATTTCAAGTAAGAATATTAAGCCAAGTGAAGACTGGGAACAAAATCTTTTCTGTAAGAATAGAATGTCACGGTGTTAATGTGTTTCATACACTGTGAATTACTGTCGTGTGATGAACAGCTTTCACTTTTCAGTACAGAGTATTTTCTCTGCCTATCTGTCCCTCTTCTGTTTATAATCACATTAAACTATTTGACAGTTGGCATGAATAAGGATTGTAGACAGGTAGGAAAGGGAAAAAAAACAACTCACTCTTTATAGGATTTTATGACTGCAGTCTTGATTCTCCTTGGATGCTGAATTCTGCAACAGTAGTGCATCCTTAAGCAGTAGCACCCTTATTGTTAATAGAAACTTAAATCTAGAAATCTCTACTTGTGCTTTCTTGGACTGCCTTATCACTGCAGTGATAGTTGAACTGGTGATTTAGCTTACTGTAAGTGAAAATTGTCAGTAGAAGCTTCAATTAATGCAGAAAGGAGATCAAGAGATCCCTTTCTAAGTAGATTGTATGTTTAAGTATAAAAGTAGGAGACAAAGTCTGTAATACAAGCACATACAAGTAGCTAAGGAAATCACATCACTTAATCTTTTGTTGTTATCTTCCTTCAAATAAGTGTCCTTCAGATAGTGTCTGTATGGATACAGTTATCCTATAACCTCTCTCCCTTATCCAATGCTATCCAGTTCCCTAGAACTGTAAAGAAACTCTAAAGAGTAGAGAAAAATGTAGAAATCAAGTAGGGAGGATTGTCTTGTGAATATGCCAGCTATATCTTTCTCTGGCGATATTTTATAAAGATTTTATTATGAAAATAATTTTTAGGATTAAATAGAAACACCACAAATGAACTGGGTGGGAACCCCAAATAAATATTTAGGTAACCTCATGCAAGTTGTAGATATTTTTCACTTGAGGAGGGTAAAAATGGGGGAGGGGGGGGTTAATTTTTACATCTTTACCTTGGCAGATTAAGATGCTTATCATAATTTGAATGCTGCTATGCTGAGCTGCAAACTGAAAAACTGTGTTAATGAAGAAATCTAAAAACACTTGGAAAAAAGAGTTGGCTCTGAAGAATCATCTGAAGCTTTTATATCACCTTTTACAGACTTCCTTTTGAAATCATATAATGTTTTTTGTAAAGGTTATGATACCAATTTGGGGAATTTTAAATTTTACTCTTTGATTAGACCAGTGTCGTGGGAACAGAGTCTGCAACTTCTTTTGTCCTATACTGAATGTGCTTCTAGTAAAGAGAAGTTATGTTTTAATAAAAACTGTTCAGCAGTTCTTCAATCAAGTTTTCTCCCTTGTTCTGAATATCTGTATTTCAAAATATTTTTGCCATATGTTCTGGCATGAGTTTTTATTTTTCCTAAGTTGTCTCATGTTCGTATTTGCTGCTTTTATTTAAAACCTGTGTCCATTTTTATTATTTTTACTGGTGCACATTCCAATTTAGTATCCTCTGTGGGTTTCATTATCATGCTGTTAATCCCTTCTTTCACTGACTTAATGAAGATGTTAAACAAAATCAAGCCTAATACCAATCCCTACGGCACCCCACTTCAGTTACATTGGCATTTTCATTACTCTCTCCTTACAGACTATCAGGTAGTTAACAACATTTATAATTAGGAGAGTTAAAAAATAATTTCCAGATATGCCTTATCAGATATTTTTAGAATCCATATGAATTATAAACATTATCCTCCCTTGTCTGTGCATACATAATTCACTAGAAAACACAATCACCTGTGGACATAATATGCATTTTCTAAAAATGTGGTATCAATTGCTGAAGAGTTTATGTCCACATTAAGTCATTTCTCTTAGTTTACACTGTTGGATATTAGTGTTTTCTACCTTGTTTGTCTGGACCCTGACAAGGCCTTTAGTTTTTTCTAGTAAATACCAATTTAAGTGTCTCATTTCCAATCCCAACCCCAATTGTTAGGAATAGGCTCATCCGAGTACATTTTTTAAAAATTTGTTTTGTTTGACATCTTTATTTGAAGTGACATGAATAGTAGATGAGGAAGTGTTAATCAGTTTGGAGGTTTTACTCCATCTTTTAGATAAGGTATGTTCATAAAGCTAAGTGTTCTGCAATTTTTCACAGTTGGCAGATTTGCTAATGTGGTTGTGTGAGAACTTGTGATTTTTTCAAAAGCTTGAGGGGAATGGTAGTCTTTGTAAAAGGTGGCATATTAATAGTCATGAAGACTAGAATTCCACTGTCCCAAGGAAGAAATGCATCAAAGATTGATACTCTTGTTAGCTTGCTCATTTTAAATAGGGAGACTGCTCTTTTTATATTTAGGAAAAAGCACCCTTCAGAGCATGGAGAACAATTTATCCTCTGTGGCAATTAAATCTTTGAGCTGTCTACTGTAATTTTCCTTGAAGGAACAATATGTACCCTGGGCACTAGCACAGCACACGGGCCAAAATATGTGAATTAAGTAAAGATTATTTTTACCTCAGTTTCTTCTCTCTCTCTATTGGAAATTCTAAGTTGACTAAAACAAAAATCACGGAGAAGATTTCATACTAGCTGTCTGTCATGCCCACATGGATATATTAGATGGCAAGCCTTTTCACCCACTTTCTTGGAATCTTTCTAGATGCTTATAACTACAGGTTCTGACTTTAAAAGCTGCATTTATTTTTGATTTATGTCTAATACTCCATTGGAATACGAATGACAGTTTTCGGGGTGGGTTTTCTTTGTGAAAATTTCAGTTTTTGAATCTTTGTCTTCTGTAAATCAGAAGTGTGGAGATTTTATTTCTGTCAGTTGTAGAGCAGAATAAAATTGATTTGACATTGATCAAGATTTAAAAATAAGCAACACATTGCCAAAAATATGTACGTAACTATTACAATTTTCTGTGATGAAACAGTTTTTAAAAGATTAGTTTCAAGCTAAGACTTTGATCTTACCTTCTCTTAAGTTTTTGACCTCATCGTGCCTCTCAAATCGGTACATTTAGCATTTTGTTAAACTTCAAGATACTACAGACCTCCAGGAATGTATTATATGAGATTGTTTGCTGTAAACCCAGCACTGTCAAAAGGCTCATTTTGAGGTATTTGATTTTTAGAGGATTTCAGAGGTGTTTACTATTGGGAAGTATAGAGTGTGATTAGGAGATATTCATTATGTTGGTTGAGTATTCATGACAGTATTGTGGCTTCTTTAGATGCACTGTTGCGTTTAAAGAACTGCCAGGTTCTGTGCTGCTCAGTGTTTGTATACTGTGTGACATGATACTTCTTCTTGGTATAATTTAAATTAGGAAATGAACAAAAGTTTTAAGTGTGTTGATAGCGTTATGACACTGTGTTCAATGTCAAATATGACTTTGTGGAATGATGTATCTTAATTTTCCTAAACTTCAGAGAAAAAAAATACATCCTAGGTAATTCATGAAATTGCAATACATTTTCACTTCTTGTTAAAAAAATTCTATAAATTTTCAACCCCCAAATATTTAAATTCAAAGAGAAAAAATTAAAACATACATTGATAAAATAAATTTTAATAGTGAAGAACAATAAAGAAGCATAAGTGTTTTGTAGTCTTGTAGCTTAGCTGATCAGATACATATTGAAACATCTATACCAAAATGAGAAATAACAAAATGGACTCACAGCATCTGCAAACTGAATTATAAAGCCTTTAAAACTGTGGGAATATTACAGCTAGTTCAATAAAATAGCCATAATATGCTAGCTATTGATTAATTGTTACTGGGTTTTTTTGACCTAACTAGGAAAAAAAAAAAATTATCCAGAGGGAGGTTCTGAAGTTTTGAGTATGATGTGCAAACATTTGACTTAGCTTTATGTAGAATCTTGAATATTTTAAATTTTTTTGTTCAAAGGTAAGACTAAATTATTATCATTATTAATAATAATAATATTTAGGAATATATCCTTCATTCTTTAGTTAACTGCACATTTTTACTCAGAAGAAAGCCTATATCAAACTCAACTATGTGTTATGAACTCATTCCTGGAATTTTCAGACTATAAATTTGTAACAGTTCAAGAAAAAACAACTGTTTTGAAGGCTGGGTGTATTAGAATCATTTTAGTCAAATAATTTGTTTTCACAGTGTGAACTTCAAACTTTTCAATTACTGTTGTCTAAATGTTGCCTTTAAAAAGTTATTCACACTAGTCAGTTGAATTAAAGATTTCACATTGCAAAAAGCAATTTTGCCATCATTATCTAAAACAAGAGGGCTCTAGGAAGAAAGGATTATCATATATTGAATAAAAAGTTCACCACCTTGCAGCTTTAATCCCGTTAGAAAAGATTATTTCTATCTAACTTAATCAGCCAGAGGTCTTTATTGCCTGGAGTACTAATTGATTTAGGTCTTCATTAAGGTCAGAGGTACCCGTGGCTGACCAGAGGCAGCCTATTAGTGTGTTGTCAGTTCTGCTTATTTACATTGACTGAGCCTAATGGTGGGTTGTTTCACTCTTAGGTCAGGGGGTCACTGAACCTTTTGTGCACCCTGACCTGTTAAAGGGCAGCAGTCACTCGGACACCAAACTGCATTCATAGCAAAGATTTGGCTGATTGCATATTGACTCCTTCCTTCCAAGAAACATGCATTTATAGTTCAACTATTAGCGTTTGCTGCAGTACCTGTGGGTGAATGTTTGAGATCCCTCTGTTAGAAGTTTCCAGCAAGTTTTACATTGTCAGTTAATCACTAGCAAGTTTCAATAATACCAGCAGGAACAGTTTCATAAACTTTCTATAGTTGCTCTTGGCCTTCAATTAAAAAATAACTCATAGGTGTCCTATTGCTTCTCTAGCCAACAATAATTGCAACTTTTCCTTTGAAATTAGCAGCTTAAGTTAGACCTCAGTCAATTAAGTCTGGTTTTCTCATTGTTTCTCTTCCTGATACATATATATAAGACATATGTTGTGTCCTTTTGGTAACTTAACATACTGTTAAGAACTATTTCATGGGATAGAACAGTTCCAAGTGGCACCAATTTCTTCTGACTGTTTCCATGATACCGTAGATGCTTTCCTTCTGTTTTCCTAATAAATGAAAGCATCTTAGAAAAAAGAGCTGCTATACAGCTTTCCATTGGTATAAGTCCTAGGTCTGAATTATACTTATCCCTGCAAGACAGCTGCACTGTGAGAAGTAGTAATTCTCAAATAATCTCTTAGCTTTCTATCTGTGAGAACATGCATTGTATCCTGTGAAGTTCTGATTGTCCACTGACCTCCCCTGATTATTTACAGTTGTGCTGACTGAGCAAAACAGATGCTAAACTATTAACTTGTAAGGACTCACCTTTCATTTAACTTGCAAATGAAAATAAAAGGGAAGAAATGTGGGAATCACATGAGGCCCCATTTATAACCTGCTTACTGCTGAGAAAAAATATTGGAAATAGATTTGTACAAGTAAGCTTCTCAGCAGTATGAAGTTTTTGAGGTTGTCTTTGGATCCTTATTTAAATTTTAATTTATTTAAATTTATAGCACTGAAAATATGTGTATGGTCTGCAGTGAAAATCGAATCACCAATGAGACATCTACTGTATACATCTGGATCCTTTAAGGATCATTATAGATCCGTTATATTATAGTTTTGTTTCTATGCTGAGTTTCCTGTATAATGCAAGTCCACCAGGCTGGATACGCTGTGAATCTATACCCAGAACAATCTTCTGTTATCCTTCTAAATGCTCCGAAAAGATAAACTGTTGCAAGGTTCTAGCAGGGTTTTGCAGAACACTTTCACAACACCAGTGCTGACACCATACATTGTGACAGCTCCTCTTGTAAGATTTCAGTACTGTGAACAAGATAGTATGATGACTTCCCTGATTTAAATGCCTTTTACTCTGCTAACAATTTTCTGTATAATGCTTCAAACGTTCCAGAGACAACGTCTTGAAGTCTGCTAAAACAGTGTTTGTACTGGTTTGCTGCCTTGTCCTTGCTGATTATTTATGCTTGCTTTTCGTGACTGAGCCACTGGGAAAGAGAAGAGAGATGCCCCTCCTCCTTCCCTTATTCTAAATTATGTCCCCCTGAAATACAGTTGCTGCAAATCTGTGGCCATTTTTTATCCTTTCCCCCTCTTTTCCCCTTTTACCCACCCTTCCATAACATGGTGGCTTGTTGGGAACATTGTTTTTCTATTAATTGCATCTTAAGATACAAACAAGTATGTTAGGAACAGAGGGATTTTTGCAATTGGTTTCTTAAAAACTCTGCAAAATTCCCACTGAATCTTAGCCAAAAGTGGTGCCAATTTTGCTCAAATCCTTCAGAGATTTTTTTTATGACCTTGCTTATGACCAGTGGGGCTAATTGTATCAGAACTGTCCAGGATACTTTAAGAAAGTGCTATCTTGGTCTGTATTTCAAAACACTGACAGATATTTTATCGTTAATTAGTATTCATATTATGTCTCAAACAATCTGTTCAAGAATAGGGGAAGTGAACTGGTTGAACAGCTCTTCTGTCTACCTAATAATTAACATGGGTGATGCATGGAAAACCAGCAGCTCAACAGGGGAAAAAAAAGGAAGAAATACCGTCACTGTGATTTTTTTTCTTTTTTTTCCTGTAGAAGTGTAAACTACCTGCATTGGAGTTTTTGACTAATTCATGGATTTCAATTTGCAGAGGTGAAAATGAATGTTTTGCTTTAAAAACAAACCTGTGCCCCTCTGAATCATATCTTTCTGAATTTGTTTCTCATCTTGTCAGTATGCCACTTGGTAGCTGGCTGGACTCCCTTGTTCAGTGGCACATATTTTAAAATAGCGCTGTAAAAAAAAAGAAATACCATTTGTTCCTATAAACCAAAATATTGCTTTCATATATTTTTCCCACATTCAGGATTATATATAGCATTATCAAACAATATTTCAGGTATTTAAAACCATTTGAATAGTTGATGTGTGTCAGTTGATATATTGTTTCCTCTGCCTCCTCCCCCTCTTCAGCTGCTAATCATAGAACTTGTATGCCAAATTGTATAAGATACTCTTCCAATAGTTACATGTGTGAGTCTTTTGTGAGACACAGACAGTTATGAGGACAGATTTGGAGTTGCATATGGGTCTGTCACATGGTTTGATTGCCATGTCTTCTAGGACACAGATTTCTTTTTTAATTATTCTTAATTCTGAGGAAATTTTACAGTTTATACAGTAAGTTCTGCAAAATTGTTCTGAAAGATTCCTTGCACAATTTTCTCTGTCTTTATTCCTAGCAAAATTCTTCCTGTGCTGACTTCAAAGCTGCTTACGCCCACCTTACTTCCCACTTCTATACTTAGTTTTCTTCTGATAGTGAATAAAATTTACTGTTTCACTGATTAGGAAATGCACAGACATTCTTGAGAAGTGTAGCATAAGACGATGAAAAGTTTTGATATTTACATTGAGATTTTATTAAAAAAATCTTTGAGATGTCTGAATAATAATAAATGTTTCCTTTGCCGGCTGCTGTTAAAAAAAAAAAAAAAAAAAAAAAAAAAGTAGGTCTTCAGAGTGTTGCTAGGAAGATTTTGGAAAATAAGCCCAAAGTAACTGCATTGCAGTAGTAAATCTGGCCAGCCATTAAAGTCCATTCTCAAAAGGTGACCCATCTCTTTGTTCAAGTAGCATTCTTCAGCATTTTATTTGCAATTTATAATTTGCTTTTTCATTCTGGTGGAGTATCATCACTTTTTGGTCATACACAGTCATTTAGGTGTTCTAATATCCTAATATATTTTTACAGTATTTTTAAATTAGTGTACTAAAGATGTTACAGATATGCACTTTCTTATATGGTTTTATATAAAACAAAGCTTAAGACATAGAAGGTTAAAAAAATAGCATTGAACCAAAAATAATGTGCATCATCACTCGAAAAGAAAACAAGAGCATATTTAACCATGCTGGGCATCAGTGTGATCCAGCAGCTGTAACAGTCTACACCAGATTATTATTTTGAGCTGACACATACATCTATGCATTATCTTTAGACTGCCATGTTTGCTCTATATGTAGCAAATGATGGCAAATAAAAGTACTATTGAAAGAAACTAGCTGGAAGAGAGAAAGGTGCTTCCCTCGCCTTCTGCAAACTCCCAGAATCTTATGTACCTGATCTATTCTCTCCTAGGTTGGTGATGTTCTCTACTGTGCTGGCCAGATTGCTCTGGTACCTTGCACGATGCAGCTTGTTAGTGGTGGCATACGCGCAGAGGCCAGCGTTTCCCTCCGCCACGTTGGGCGAGTTCTTCAAGCCATGAGCCAGAAAACTGCACTCCACCACGTCATCACAGCCTGCTGCTACGTAACCGACAGCAAGAGCATTCCTATTGCCCGCTCCATATGGCAGAAGAAATTAAGAGAATGCAGAAAGGTAGCTGCCATAGTCATTTTCTTCTTTCTGGGTTGTCTTTTTTTCGTCTCTAAGTCTTGTAGGAATATCAGAATTTTTGCAGCACATTTCAGAGGGGTTCAAGTAAAGGTTTGATTGAGCTGTTATGTTCTGGCTCATAAGTGGTTGTGCACAATTGAGAAAGAAAACTGCTTAATAGAAAGTTATATTCACCACTAACTTTGTCGTAATTCCCCAAAGCATAGTGTTAAAGAACTCTTAAAGAACAGTCAATTTCTCTAACAAGAATGTGAACTATTCCTTGTTTGAATTACTTCTGTCCATATATTTTTGTATAATGAGAAATGGGCATCTTGCTTCAACTTTTTGCCAGTTGTTCTGTTTAGGATTTTTTCCCCACTTGCTTACGAACAATATTATTATGATAACTGGGTTTAGCAATTTACTGCTCATTATTGATTTATATTAAATAATTCATTATTGATTTATATTCAGCTGAACTTCTAAGACCACATCTGGACATGCCTGTCTATTTGTTAACCTTTGATTAACAGCATAATAATTTGCACAGTGATTTATAATTATGCCATAATAATTCCTGATTTGCATGTGCCCCTTTTCTTAAAATAGCCATGGAACACACAGACAGCATTAAAAGGTAGCGGCCACAAATCTTGTAAATAAAACATAACTTCTCCCCAAATGTATAAAAACCAAATGCATAATTGCTGTATAATTTAATATAGCTTAATAATATAGCCTAATGATTATGTTCTCTGCACTAGGCAAGTGTCTTTCTGAGTAAAGATATAGACTTCAGTTACATGCTTATGCATCTCAACTTGATTTACTAACAAAAAGCACTTTGAAATAGTGTTTATTACTCCTCCAAGACCAGATTCAGATCCAGTATTGAAACTGAATTCAATTCAGTTTTTTTAATTAAATACCCATCTTGGTTCTGTGTCAATTAGTAACATACCATGACCACAAACCCTCTCTGCTTTCTGACTTGCAATATATAAGATTGGAAGACGGATTGGTGGTGTTTGCCAATTCTTTGAAACTTATTCTTTATCCATATACAGTCTTTTAGGTCTTCCATAGTTACCATGCATACCAGGTACTCTTTATCAAGTCTTTCGTTCTTCTACTTACTAAGATGACTGGGCAGTACTTGCTTTTTTTAAATTTTTTTTAGCTACCTGAAAATGACTGATGAAGTTGCGTACTTTTGAGCTATCACTAGTATCTCTTCCATGTCCCTTTTTGATTGTTTTAGCCATAGCTTAAAAAATGGATTGTTGCCTACATGTACTCCTGTGAAGTGATAGCTGCCTGACAGTTTTCAGGAATCTTTAAGAAAAACATCCTGTAGGATGTTCATCAGTCTTATGCTTTGTTTATCAGATCATAATTCAGTAATGACAGTATCAGACTGTCTTTAGATCAGAAAAAAAAGATAATGTGTGCCACAATGCCATTTAAAAATGCTTTGGGAAAAAAGTAAATATAAATGGGAGTGAGATGTTATTAACAGCTGCCTGTTCTTATTTCTGTATTTTTTTCAATAGGAGGTTCAGACAGAGGAATTAATTTTTTTCCCCAGGATATGCATATTTTTTGATTAGTAGGGGTTTATCTACAAAGTAAAGCAGAGAAAAATACTTACAAATATTTCTGTTACAAGAACCTAGAAAGGGAAATTGCCCTGCCCTAAAAATACAGTTGTCCTGTTAATGAAAATAGAGATTTTGTATTGAAAAACAATAAATTGTTCTTCAGTTGTACTTCTGCCTCAGTTATTCCATAGTATCAGTGAAAACAAGGGGTGCAGTTTTCACTTTGGAGCAGCCTTACAGATCCTGTAAGATACTGCCTTTCTCTGTGAAAGACAGAATAACGTAGCCTTACTCTGAAGCCGTAATCCTTACCGGTGAGGTTTTGTTCAGGTTCTGGTATGCCAGTGCTACCACTGAGAGTTCTGTTGAATGCCATGACATGACATAATGGTCTGTTTTCGACAAGTAAGCTAAGTCAGCCAGACCAAAAGTATTTTATTATTCTTTATTTTAAGCAGAGGCCAAAGGCCTGAACCAGTAACAACCTACAGATTACTTAATAAGAGCAAATTGTTTCTCAGTTAAAATTGTTCTGCTTTTGTCATCCATGAAAAAAGGAGTTTGTGCAAATAAAACAGTTCAGCTCAGAACTCATTTTTTATAAGCTATACATCATAAAACATAGAATAAATTGTTTAGGACACCAATAAATTGGACCTAACAGCACATAATATAAAGAGAAGTATGAGAATTGTTTTCTGGATATGTTTATATAGCACAAAATATTTACTTCTAAGAGCTGGATGTGGACATGCAATTCCTCAAGGCTTCATTTGAGATAAGGCCACAGGGTCAGACACAGCTGGACTTTAGAAGACTTCGTGTAATATTGTTAGTGACAATTCTCTTTTAGGAACTTCTCAAGATACAAAGAGAAAGATCAATTATATTTAAATAAATATTTTTAAAGTTTAGATAAATTATAAAAAAAGCATATTTCAGAATAATCTATTTTTTCCCAGGGGAAATATTTCATATATTATTAACAGAGAAGTCGTTCTAGTGAGGATGGGAGGGGAATGTAAGAGAGAGAGCAAACAGTAGCAGTAAGCAGACTGGACCCCCTAGCAACTTCTAAATTGTTTCAGTCACGCAGCCTCTGGTCCCTTTCTTATTCAAGCATCATTCCTTCCTTACACACCTCCTTTCTACTCCTGTTGTCCTGATTTCCCTCACTCCTTATGGCAGCTCAGTATCTACCCTCCAGGCATAATTCCTGCAGCCTCTACCCTACAGTATAATGCCCTGAGCCTCCCTGGGCTGCAGTTACCCACAGTCATCAAGGGTTGTGTCCTTAGAGCTGGAATCCAGCCCCTGTTCTTCTCTCTTCTTCCTTCATATGTCGCTTTGAGTCACAGCGTCATTGGAAAAGCCATTCTGGATAACAGAGGAGACAGAAATCTGGTGCAGGCATGTAAGGTTGTACTAAAAAGGAAAAAAACACTGGGGAGGGTAGGATAAGAAAGCAGTCCCACCAAGGGTTCACTCAAAAGAACACCACCTAAATCACTGGGCTAAGGATGTTTGGATTGACATTTTGAATGTACACAAGAGAGATTTCCTTTGTTAAAACTAAAAAGGTATTGTAAAAATTGAGATCTAAAGTGAAGGAGCTGAAGTTAGCATTTATTTACATAGGTGCATAAAACTGCATTTTTGTTGCTGTTGGAACTCAAATATAGTTAAAGGAAGCAGTGGATAAAATCAAAAGAAAAAAAAACCAAAAAAACAGAGGCTGCAGAAATAACATAAAGACAATTACACAAATGAATAATCAAACCCAAAACCTAGTAAGACTTCTTGGAATTGACAAATACAAGTGCAGCCATCATCAGCTTTCTTCCACCCTATTTTTAAATCACATTCCTTCCAGTTTGTTTGTGATTGCCAAGCATACTTAGGGACATTTCAATATTCTTGAGGAGGTAAATTGAGGGACCTTCTCCAGCATACCTAGTAGCAGTTGTGTGCTAGAACAATTTAGGTCTAATCCAGCAGTTAGCATTTAGGGGGTTTCTGGGCTTTGTATTTTCTTGGTGCTTTTTTTAAGTAGCCAAAAAAAAAAAAAAAAAAAAAAGAAATAGGCTTACAACATTGCTAAAACTTTCTGGAAGAAGAACTGACAGTTTTCCAATTAAGTCTCATCTTGTGTTTTTCTTTACTTAACATCTTTTAATGACAGTGTCATGTAATATGATGATTTTATAAGTGGTTTTGCTAACTCATTCAGCAGAGTAATCAATAGAAAAAAATAAGCCAGATGGGTTGTAGTCCATTTGTATTGGGTGGGACAGATGGCATTATTGATAGATGGAAATATTCCAAATAATTATTGTATAATGATATAACAGTGACTGTGCCTGCAAAATTTTATTAATTTACTTTTTCAATGCCCTTTATTCAATAGGGCTTGAGTTGAACCTTTTAGACAGTACTTCCAATATATTTAGTTGGGAACTGAGTCTACATCCTAACTTCTCCTTCCCCTACCCATGGGCTTTCCATGCAGACATCCCTGTAGTATTTTGTTAGACTGTTCCAAGTGGTGGATTGTACTTCTGCCTATACAACAGATTCCCATGGGCTAGCTGAGGTGGGCAAGATCATGAATACATTTTTTTTTTTCTACCTCTGAATGCTTGTTTTTTTTCTTGCTTTTGTTATCCTCATCAATACAAAGAAGAAACATGCTGTGCTGTCTCAAGATTTCAGGCATTCCAGCTTGCTTAACTGCTGTGTTTTCTTTTTCTTACATCTCACTAATCCCCCTGCAACACTTGGTATAACTAAGTTAATAAAATGTGTAATTTCTGATAAACCATGTAATAAATACTCATTTAGACTGTTGCTATTCAATTGTATATTCCATGGAAAGGTACTGTGAAGTAATTATTTCTGTGACATAAGAGCACATTAACTTCCTAGCAGAAAGATTTTGAGGTCATTTGCTGCTTTTGAAATAAATTTGTTTATAAAAATGTCTGAATGTTAAAAACTAATTTCAGTTATTTTGGTTGGATGAAATACGTAAAAGACTTGGAGGCAGATTTTCCAGAACTCTCTGAAATGTTATTTCTGATTTCTTTATTATAAAAAGAAAAAATTGTAGGGAAATACTTCAATGTGTTTAATACACAGTATTTTGTTACCAACAGAAAGTTTAGAATTGGTTGTGTTTGTAATTGAACCCAAAACATTGGTGAAGGGAGATTTTGAGACAGTGAAAACAATATATTTTTTTAAGATTAGAAGACAGAGTTGCCTAGAAAGGTAATATTTCATGTAATATCAAAATGTATTAATAGCACTAGGATCATTATATCTTTTTTTTTCAGCAAGTCAATTACACATAGTATTTTTTCTTAGATTGTGATATTACAATAACTCAGAGGGGTCAGTTCCCCTCTGAGTTATTGTAATAGGCAGCTAGCTGCCAATGTATTTTCTATCCTCAGTAATGGAAAATCTCCTTGGTGAAACACTTTGTGTGACAAAAAAATACATCTTTTTACTTTTATAACACCACTCGCATTTGGACATTAGTTGTCTAGTACTCTCCCACCAATAATTTTCTGAGCATACATACTGCAAACTTTAAAAGTTCACCAGCCCATCTTCTGGCAGAAGCTTTCTCTTTTTTTTTGATAAGAATTCAGGATGAGTGGCTGTGATCCCATGATTGTTTCAAATCCAGCAAAGGGTGTTGCAGTTGACTTTCATTCTGTCAGGAATGCCAGTCAGGTTGTTGACAATGTGTGTCTTAATAGTGTGTAATGCAGAAGTGATGGAAAAAGATTCACAGTGTTTTATCTGATATATATTGTGAATGGGTTCCACACTTATTTCAGCACTCCGGTAACTTGATGCCAAATTTTAAAATCTAAATTAAAACCTTTTGGACCAGATTTAAAAACTGTTTAGATGTCAAAAGATGTAAGTACACCCAAACTAGGATTTTTTAAATATATCTAAGATCAGTCATCTAGGGCACTGGGCCCCTTCCAGGGAGACCCTGCGTCATACCTTCTTTGACACTTCTGTAAATACCATTGGTGCTTTCCTGTATCTTTCCACTTTGCCTTACAAATAATGTACAGGTCCCAAGTTATAAACAAGTTAAATCTTGAACAAGAATCTGTCTAGCTACATGCAGTTGTTTCCTGGAGTAATTAGTGTGTTTTCATGCCATTTAGAATGGCATCATACATCTGTAACAGCAGTCTGTGCATTGTTCAGACATTCCTGTGCTATTTGATGTATACTGACTATCATGAATTTAAATAAATTCATGCATTCTCTAACACTTTATCCTGAGTACAATAGAAGTAGCTCATGCTCAAACAGTGGAAGTTGAAGATTTTTCTTGCTGCAAAGGACTGGACAAAGGTTTAAGATCCTCTTTTACCTATAGAGAAAATTACTATAAAACTTAAAATGGAATATTAAAAAATCTTCCTAGATTTCTGTGAGAAGACACATATTATTTCACCATCCTGAACAGATGTTTCTAAGCCAGTAAGATTCAGGTACACCTTTTTGTCTAATTTATTATATGTAATAGTTATTATCTTTATTTAATGCAATTGTTAGATTTCCAAAAAAGTGTTGTAAGTTCTGTGTCCTGTAGATAATACTATAAGTAATACTAATTTAATTGGTCTCCTTTTACCACTTTCTTGAACAAAGTAGTCAAAATATGAGTAGTAGAAGTAAACAAGTATTATAAAGGTAAAATGACAGATTAGAACACTGCTACATTTACATTGCAGTAAAATCTCACATAGGTTAATTAATATGATTTGTAATATCACCAGAAGAAAAATAAAAATTTTTGTAAACCATTTCTGACAGCCAGTACCTATGCCTCTCAAAAATTCAATAGGAAGAATATCCATGTTTCTGTTTCCCCTTTTTTGTCCCATCAGGGATATAACATCTATTTTGCTACTAGATGCTATTTTGAATGTTCCACGGTTTGATATATAAACCCAGGCTTCTTTTATGGCCCACGTTCAGAACACACAGTACATTAAATTGCTCAGTGCTAGTGTGTCTTTCATCTTGTGCCTGTATTTCATTTCCCCTGCATTCAGATTAGGCAAAGCTTTTCTAGTCATTTGAAGCAACTGTAATGAGAATATTTAACACAGGTCAAATGCAGATAGTGGAAATCCAGAGGTCCTTGGAAATAGTTTGCCATTTGTCATTGGGCAACAATGGGAGGTGAAAGGTTTGCCACTTTAAATTTTTCTTAAAAGAAGATTATGATGTTCTATTTGTAACATTAGCAGAGCCCTAATAATGTTTAAAAATGAGTACAGTCAACCAAAAGAATATTACTTTATCTAACGCTATTTTTAGAAATGGAATATATATGTATAAAAATCATATGATTGCATAATAGAGTGTGCATGAATTTAACTTGTATAGACAAAAATATGAACGGTAGAAAATAAGAAAGGAGAGCATTTATTCTGTGATCGTTTGTGGAGATATCTACAGATACAGTCAAATCCTCAACTGGTATAAGTCAGCATAACTCTGTGATTTTCATGAACTGATTTACACTAGCTTATTTGCCATTTACAGGTAATATATCCATGCATTTGAATGTTGTTTTTCAGGTAGACAGAGTGAAGAAATGCATGTCAAGTTATTCAGGGTGGTAAACAGCCTAGTTCATCCAGGCTGACTGATCTTCCCCTGCAGCGGTTCCCTTATAAGACTAGTTTTGAGTGATTCTTCATCTCCTTTGCTGAAAACATTAATTCTATTTTGAGCCTGTCACTTTTGTGCTAAGCAAGAGTGCATATATGCATCCACTGTTCTCTTAGGCCAGGACCTCTGGTCACAAGTCTCAGGTGTGATGACTGTGAAAGCCATTAACAGTTTCATCCCTGAAGCGAGTACCTGTTGTCACTGTCTCATTGTAGAGGGATGAATGTAATTTTGGTTGAAAAGTGATCAAGGTCCAACTTTCACTTGGGAAACTTCCCTATTAAACTGTAGTCCAAATTACATGTAGGGTGCTTTAAATTCCCCACAGTGAAGGATAGAATTTCAGGATTTCATCACCTTCAAAGTTCTTTTGTTCTCCTTTGGATGAGGTAGTCCTGTTGATCAGGACTGAAAGAGGAGCCATATTACCTCCCCAACCTACATAAAATCTTAACAACTCGTCCTTCCTAGAACTGTAGCAATTGTTTTGGTCTCTTTCAGACCAAAAGCATCCCTCCCAAGTTACTGCTTCCAACATGTAGTTTGATATTCAATACTAAGTAACTACTCTGGATCTTCATCTTTTCCAGGGAGGATATTTTAATTGGTGTTGTCAATGTAAGCCCTGCAAAAATCAGAAAACTCATATCTCAGAAACTAATCAAACTTAAGTACTGAAAGCCCTTCCCTGTAGGCAATATCCTATTTGTTGTGGTTATGCAGGACCTGGAAAAGCTTTCTTGTTGCAGAAAGGAAAGTTGCTATTGAATAGTGTACAGGGTCTTCCCGGGTCTTCATAAGAGCCTCTATGATGCTGTGTTTTGGATTTGTGGCTAGCACGCTAATGTTGCACATTTTCAAGGCTTTCAAGGCTTTTTTCCTGTCAGCACCCCTAGAATAGACTGGGTGTGGGCAAGAGGCAGTCAAGGGGATATCCCAGACCATGTGACACCATGCTCAGCCATAAAAATTGGAGAACTTAGTCCTCCAAGTGGCTATTCCCCAGAGCTGGCTGGTTATCAGTTTGTTGGTGGGAGGAGGTGAAAGATGCCTTTGCATTGCTGGTTTTATTATCTTCAGCTGCTGAAGTGTCCTTACCTCAGCCCAAGAGTTCTCTCATGTTTGCTCTTCCTATTGTTCCCTCCCATCCTGCTGGGGCTGGGGGACAAGCAACTGGCCCTGTGGAGAGGCAGTTGACTGGGACTCAACACCTCAAGCAGATTCAGCCAATTATCACTGAAGACAAACTCCACAATTAACTAGGAAAATTCATACCTGTCCTCCCTCGTCAAGCTTCAGTCAAAATTAGAGCTCAAAATATCATCTCCTCCTTTTGAAACTATGCAAGAATCTTGTCTCTGTTCAGATACGTAAGTGATCTTCTGCTATCAAAACACCAAAAAGGTTGGGGAGGTAAACAAAATGAACTCAGGAAAACATCTTCATTCTTCCAGTGGAAGTACTTCTTCACTATTTTATTGTTTGATCCAAGGGAACCTACTAAATTTCAGCACTTGATTACCCTCATCTCTGGTTCTGTGTGCTGGTCATAATAATAATTTCTTTTCCTTTTCTTCCTCCTCTTCTCTGAAGGATATAACATGGTCTTCAAATAAACCTTTAATTTTCTTATTCATAAAAGTCAAAGTAACCCAAAAAAATTTATGCTTTCCTGTATTCCACTTTAAAAAAAGCACATAAGACAGTGTGAAAGTGAGCTATCTTATTTTGAAACCCCTTCAAATTCTTGCATAGCAAAAATGCACATATATATATATATATGTATCAACAAAGAAGCAAGTCTGAAAGAGGATAATGTAACTGTTAGCTGAAGAAAATACTAATTGTCAACCATTTTTAATTAAAATGGTGATTTTGGTAAAGGATTGTTGTTATTTGGGAAATGAGTGTTTGTGTGGAGTTGCAGATAGCAACTCAGTAATTGCATAGTCTCAGTCTCTCTGTGCATGTTCTGCAGAACTACATGGAGGAGACATACGTGTATACAGATTTTTCTCCTTCCCTCCTCTTAGACATATATATGCATATATATATATACACACACACACATATTAAAGTATATCTGTGGATATATATTTGTATTTTTTTTAGTACAATAACTTTCAACAAGTATATGTATTAATACATGTCATTTAAAGGCCATTTACTGTAAACCTTCCATTCTAACCTTCTGTACATGGAGTCACATGCCTTCAGGAGTGTGAGTTAAGATCCCATTATATATTTCAGTAGTAATCTGAGAGACATGTTTTCATGTTCAGAAGAACAAATTTGCTTTCCATATAGCTCATCGCAGTGACTGCTGAGAATGGCTATACATTTACCTAAAACTTGGCTTAGAACTTGTAGGTTATGGTGAACTTTCTTTCACAGTGATCTGTCTGGGGTGTAGTTAATTTTTTTCCAGCAGCCTCTATAGTGCTGTGTTTTGGATTTGTGGCTAACACTGTGTTGATAGCAGATGAATATTGGCTGTTGCTTGACAGTGCCTGCACAGCAACAAGACTTTCTCTTTCTCCTACTTTACCCATACCCAGCAAGAAGGTTGGGGGTTGGCTTGGAGGGGACGTAGTTGAGACACCTGATCTGAATTGACTTAAGTATTATAATGTATTATATATCATATAGATTCATACTTGATGATAAAGACTGGAGCAGGGATGGGTTTGTTTCCTAACTTTTTGGGCAGCTCAATATAGTAGATTTTAAGAAATGGCTGAATTGCATAACCTGAGTTTGACTTCTGTAACATTGAACTGGGAGAAAACTGGTCCTGCAAAATCCAAGTTCCAAACTATATGTAGGACATTATTGTGAAGGGCTTGAGTTAAAATTATGTGAAGGGCTTGAGTTAAAATTAAAGGCGTGTAATTTCACCAACCTTGTTTTGCAGTCACACCATATTAAAAAATGAAAGTAACTGACTGGTCTGTTGGAAATAACATTTACCTCAAAAATATTAATATACATAAGATGAAATGTAAATGTGTTTTCCAGAAAAAAATGTACTAAAAAGCACCACATTCAAAATGAAATTGCTTGCCAGAAAACCAGTCATATCCTGAGCTGCATCAGAAGTAGTATGGCCAGCAGGTGGAAGGTTAAACCTCACCATGAGGACTGTATCCAGCTCTGGAGTCCTCAGCTCAGAAAGGACATGGACCTATTGAAACAAGTCCAGAGCAGGACTACCAAATTGATCAAAGGAATGGAGAACCTTTCCTGTGAGGAAAGGCAGAGAGAATTGCGATTGTTCAGCCTGGAAAAGAGAGGGCTTTGGGGTGACCTAGTTGCAGCCTTATAGTACCTTGAAAGAACTTACAGGAAAGATGGGGCAAGACTGTTTGCAAGAGCATGTAGTGCCATGGCAAGGAAAAATGGCTTCTGATTGGAGGAGAGTGGGTTGAGTTTTGATATTAGGAAATAATTCTCTTCTGTGAGGTTGGTGAGTGACTGACAAAGGTTCCCCATGGAAATTGTGGATGCTCTAGCTCTAGAGGTCCCTTCAAGACCTGGCTGAGCAATCTGGTCTAGTGTAAGGTGTGCCTGCCCATGACAGGGTGTATGGAACTAGAGGATCTTCAAGGTCCCAACTTGAGCCATTCTGTGATTCTGTGAAATGATTTTTGAATGCACATCTTTATACCAAATTACTAATCAAGGTGGCTACAATGAGGGAGAGCCTGACAGTTTGTGGAACTTTAGTAGTGCCACAAGGGTTTTCAAACTGTTTTTCTTCTGCCTCCTGCAGCATCATAATTTTCTTCCTTGCATTCTACAAAATTTAATTACAGGTCTTACAAGAGTAGCCAGTGATGTTATACATGTACAGATGATGTAATTAGAATATGTGAGGTGAAAGCTATTTAGTTTGAAAATCAGTTCCAGAGCTCATTGTCAAAGTTCTGAAGGAAGCAGATTTTCAAAGAAAAGGCCTTTGCAATCAGTATCCAAAATTCAAACTCTATCATAAAATCTATTATCCTGAATGCCCACAAAGTAGATTTTGACCATTAACTTTGCTAGTTTTCTGTCCCATTTGGGTACATGCTCGCAAATGGTTTTCTACTGAAATCTTTCTGTCTTGAACAGCCTTACTTCAGTTCAACTCTTTTTCCTAAGTGCTTATTTTTGACACTACACATGAAGAATAAAAACCCTCAGAGTGACAGTCTGTGATCATGTTTCATGTGGCAGACTTCATTTGCTCTCAGTTTGTATTACTATCAATTTATGACTTTGTTCCTTAAATACTTATCTTTTTTCCACATTGTAACTGATATATTGAATGATGTACGTTTGAGAGGTATTTCAAGGATCTTAACTTCTTGTTAACTGGTTACGTCTTGGCTCAGGAACTTTTAGTTTGTTGAGAGAAAGTTACTATTTTTTAAGCAAATAAAACAGCTTTTCAGTATGTAATTATTTTCTTATCAATTTTACATTTTCATGCCCTTTTGAGCATCTAGCATGCAGTGCTTGAATTTACATTTAGCTCTGCAGGAACTGTTTTAAATATTATTATTAAGAAGGAAGAAATCAAAAATCAAAGTGAATTTTTACTACAATAGCAAGGTATAGGAAGGTGCAATTGCAGCCCCAGCAGCCTGGATTAGTGTATAGAACTAACTCACAGCTTGATAGAAAATCCCTGCTGGGGAGGAAATGTAGGGGAACTGGCAGAATTTTGCTGCATCTGCTCCCTACTGCTAATAAGCTTTAACCCATTTCATTTTTATTATGCTTGGTGTTTAGATATTTTGCTTCCGAAATTATTTCTGTAACTATGAGAACACATAAAAGGAAGCTCGACAGGTAGGGCTGTTTAAAAATTTAAAACTATCAGCAAGGGATGTTAAAGGCCATAATGAGTAAGATGGTTGCCTTCTCAGTGTGGGATTTTAGAGTTCAGGCACTTCAGGCTGGTAGAAAGGCTGAGCAGAAGTATTGGGTAAAACTGATTTCATAGCTTGAGTGGCTTGTAAAGCCAGAAGGCACCATTAGATTATTTATTGTGACCTGTATATCACAGACCATTACATTTCACCCAGAAGTTCTCATTTTGAACTCTGTGAGTATACTTGCACTGAAATACATCAGACCTTAGGAGTCCCAAATACTTTATGCCCCAGGGTGAGAATGAAAAGGCTGAGCTTTGCATGCAGTAGGAAGAGGGTTTGTCAGGTTGGTAAGTACACATGGTAGCATGACTACTTCTGTAGAGTAAAGCAAACAACCAAAGGCTTGTATGGACTTTACAAAAGGGAAAAACCTTGTTTGACCCCTTTGAATTAGGGAAAAAAGATACAGGTATTCATATTTTACCAGTGCACTTGTATCAGAGTTCTTCTGAAACCATGAACAGTTCTGTAAAATAAAATAAATATTTAAAAATTAAATCCCCACTCCCCAAATCATCTATAATAAACAAAAGTTAAGATTTAATCTGTCTCATGACACATCAGTGGAAATAATTAAGAGGGAAAATCAGAGTCATGTCCATTTTTAAAATTAATAATAATTTTCTAATTCTGCATTTCAGGTATTTTGTCCCTCTGGCAGCCCTGCTGGTAGTCCTGTTCTCAGCTTCTCAGTTTCTCAGTCTAGACACATTCACTGCAGTACTTTGAACATGCTTTTATCTGACTAATCAATGCTATAACTAATATTTATAACCATCTAAAAATGCAGGGGAAATGGCATTGTATATTTTTCCATTTTATATTATCACGCTTACCATATCTGATTATACATTTTAAAATCTTCCTTTTACTCTGGTGGTGGCATGATTGTCACATACAATTATAAAATGTATTTTGAAGAGAGACTGAAATGTAAAAAATTCATTGAGTAGTTGAAAACTTGATATCTGTGGGGCTGATGAAACTGTTCTTTTAGATAATGGTTTAGAAGGAGATTGTGATACTTATCTGAGGAATGATGCAAAAATGGAAGTCTCAGTCTTTCAGTAGGAGATGCTTCTTCATTACTGTTCATGCAGAAGCCTATGTCTGTCTTTCAGCAGGCCAGTTTACATTTTCTGGTTTTCTTTCAATTTATTCTAACAAGAAATTATTTGAGCTTCCTTTGCAAGAAAACTTCCAGGTTGCTAAGTCCAGAAGACAGAGGTGTTAGCCTAGATATTGCAGATTCTGTTTATATTCTTCAGGCTTTCAATTGTTAATTTATTCTTGAGACTTGTTCAAAGCTGATTATGTCTTCATAGAAATGTGATACTGATTGCTCTTTTTTGATCCTGTCAGAGCTTCTCAGTTTCTGAAATAAAAGGATGAAAACACAGTGATCCAACAATAGAAAAGAGAAACAAAATTAACAAGCAAATTATATCCTTCTGCACTAAATATAATCAAAGGAGAGTTTGTAAGGTTATGTCTTAAATTTCAACAGAACCCTTTTTTCTATCACACAGAAATGATGAAAATTTATACCACTTCTTGGCCTCTGTTGACAGTCATGGTAAAATTAGAATAGAGTGTTGTTAAATTATTCTGTTTGAGCAATATAAGCTATAGATCATGTAGAGTTATTGAACTGGTTTCTTATGAACTCTTTATTTTCATGAGTTCTATACTTGCTTTGCTTTTTTTATGTAATGCTTACCTATTCTTCCAGTGGCACTATTCAGAGACCATTCATCATGAAATTTTTGATTCTGCAAGGATTTCAACATATCCTTTATGCACCAGAAAGCTGTCTCAACTTATAAGTCAAATTGACTGTATATTTATTGTGGGATTTGGGTCCTAAGAGTGTTGTTACTTAAATTTTCTGGTAGTTTCTTCTGGTATACTTGGTTGACTACCATAAAATTTAAGCCCATCTCCTTGTCTAATCCTAATAATAGCCATCAATATATTGTATAGATTTCAAACTCCCTATACTCTCACTAAAATAATTTGGGATATGGTGATTTCATCCTCCTGCAAAATGCATCTCTGAGAAAAGTTAAGCTTGGCATGTTAATTGCCAACCATTTCATATCTAATTATTAATTTTGCATCATTGCTATAGCTACATGCATATTTTTTCATAATTTTTCACAATTGTCGAGGTGAAAATTTAATTAGTATTTTTTTTTTAATATGAGCAGGTGGAATTATAATCATTATATCAAAAGAATACATTAATTAGAAATCCATTTAAATTACAAAAATTGATTGACAGCACCCTGAGAAATAGTACTATCTCTAAATTTCTATACTCATATCTGTTCCCCTGTATCTGCTTTCCCTTTTTCATGTTTCTGTTTTCTAAAGATAGCTAAAGACTGCACAAAAAAGAAATTACTCTGAAAAATGTGCTATCAGATGCTGCTACAAAAAATAAAGAACCACTTGGTTTGTGGATTTTCTCTAGATTTTCCATGGTCCAGTAACACCAAAGTACAGGCTCATCATTTTTCAAGCTGACATTGTACAAAGTAATTTCTACGTGACACAGTGGTTACTGAACTACCTCTAGCTTTGTCCAACATATAGAGGAGTGAGTAGAGAGGACTAAAATTTCTGAAGAACTTGTTTCTTTTCATATTTACAGTATTTATTCTATGACAAATATTCAGTTTATAAGACCTCATTTTTAGTCTGCCAGTTTTGTGTTAATGTCTTTTTGACATGCACCAAATAATTTGTTTTATTTCAGAAATACTCAATGTCTGTTACTACTTTTGTAAGCTTTCCAAAAGAAACATTCTTAGCAATTTTATTGTTATAAAACACTGTAGTATTCATTATTTGAATTCAGACATGGTGTACCAGGAATGCATGTGGCCTATTTATTAGACAAACTAAGATGTTGAAAAGAATTGCTTCTATCCTACTTTCTTTAGGAACTGACATTTTTATTCTTACGCAGTTTTCCTAGTGGAATCTTTACTTTTTTAAGTCATAAACCTATTGTTGTAAGAGACTCTAGCAAAGCTTAAACTGGATCTCAGGAGTTTGATGCACTCTGTTTAATGCAGGCACTGTGAAAGAAATTTTAAATGTATTATTTAAAGGCACGTTAATCTTGCCACTGTAATGGTGTAATAATGCATACCATATAAGGTTTTCATAAACTCAGCTTCTAAAAGCAACATCACAATATCTTTCTTTTTGTTCTCCAAGTCACTTCTTTGTAGAGATAGAAATTATGCATTCATTTCTGTCTCATATAGCCTGATTCCACATTCAGCTGAGAGATAGATAGGCCTTAGTCCTTACTAACACAACAAAAAGAATATTTCTCATTTAGAACAAAGGGAGGATAGTCAAACAAATTTATATAATAAAGGCCAAAATGTGTACCTTTTTCAGTTTAATTAAGCAAAATAGTTAAATATTTATACAATGGATTGAAGATAGGTTTGTCTTTAACTCATTATTCCTTTGTTTTCATTGGAATTTTAGTAGTTCTGCCTTGGATTTTTTTATTACAAAAAAATAAATTACAGTTATAAGATTAGCACCTTTAGAACAAAACTCTGTGTAAGTTTACAACCCTTAAAGCCCAGTGTTTTTCATTTAACTCTGCTAATTCTATTGGATTCTGGTTTGGTTTTAAGCAGTATTGTGAATGCATCAGCCATTCATTAGTATGAGAGTATTTTGTGGCTCTCTGAATATGCACAATGAAAATTGGGTGAATCTTTACTAAGAACTGAGGCACGGAAAACACAAGGATTTGGTAATACTGTACCAGTGTGCTAATTTCTTGTATCAGTGCAAAGCTTAGGAGAGTAATATGCTTGCAGCAGTTCAGATGACACTTTTGCTTTAGTGTAGGGTTAATTACAAGTTTAGAAACTCACTGACAACTTCTGTTGTTCATCTTGCTTCTTGGAATATGAAAGAGCTATTTCTGAAGTAAACACATTGATAAAAGTGTTAGCTAAGGAATGTTTCTACCAAGCTGCCTTTTCACTGCAGTTTAGGCACAAAGTATAGGAAGTTCCCATTCTCCTTTCTCATTATTAGATACTTTACTTAATAACTGTAATACTGTGGCCTTCAACAAGTATTCAGTCAGGCCTTTTGACCCTTTCTATTTCTAACCAAACATCCTTACACTTGCAGATTTGGATTGAGCATCCGTCACAGAACCTCTTTAGATGGGTTAACACAGAGCAGTCTGCCTGGGTGGCTCCAGTGTAAGGCAGCTCCAAACCTGCTCCTGTGGCAGGTGCCTAAGGCAGACAAACCTCCTGCTTGGCACTGTCTGGGACTGTTGTGTTTTAGTTGTCCATGCTGTCTCTATCAGTTAAGGCAGAAATGAAGATAGGTATGACCCTCTAAAAGTAGTATTACAGTTCTGTATGTTATTTTCCGCTCAGAAAAAGGGGAAGAGGAACTTTTTTCCTCAGAAGGAGTAACTACATTGAACTCCCACTTCTTCCAGCCCTATATTCTGGTGCCAGTGTCTCTGCTGAAGACACTTAGGCTCTCAAAGCTCATTCACCTACTTGACTCAGTGTTCACAATTCATCTCTAAAGTCAGTCTGGAATATCACAGATGAACATAAAATTCCTTTAGAATCATGGAAATGTTGGAAGGGACTAATTGTGAAAAATCTGAGTCCATACAAGAAGTCACAGTTCTTTTCCAAACACACCACTAGTATCAGCTTATTTAAAAACTTAGCAATAACCATAATGGTGTAGACCTTGCTTGTATTTTGACTCCAAACAGTAGTCCTATGCAGAAGTGAATCGTAAAACCAGTAAAAGCATAAATTTACTCTAATATTCTCATAATCTCAAACTATTTTAATTCATATTCAAATTGAGCAAATCAATTTTGTTATATAAATCTTAATCTTTATATAAATTATTAACTTATATAAATAAAAATAATCTAGGAATTTTATCACGTCTCTTTTATAATGAGCACTGAATCTGTGTTCTATTAACTCGTTCAAGCTCCCCTTGAATCCCTGAAGTTCTTGAAACCAGAGCATTCTCCATCAAGGAGTTGTAGGTGTCACCCACCATTGTTTGTTTGGAAACCATGCTTGTACTAATGTCATTTGATGGTCCATAGCTCTTTGTACTGAAAGCAAGTGTGCAAAATCAGTTCTTATCCCTATCCACTCTTTTTATGTCATGTATGACTTTGTAAGTCTCTGTCTTCTCATTAAGAAGGCTGCAGAACATTTCCTATCAGACTCTCCTGAGCTTTTGATCGTACTTGTCCTCCTGTGAATATATTTCGGATCTAGTATGCCCTTCTTCAGTTGAGAGATCGAGAGTTGTTTATCTTACTCAAGATGTTGGTGAGCTGTGAATTTTTACAGGGGCATAAAGTTACCCACTTAGTTTTCTTTCTTTACTTGTTTTCTTAACTACTGTCAGCTTCTCTGATTCTTTATTAACCAGCCCATGAAGACTTTCCTGTCACTTAGCTTAGCATGGCAGTTTTCTCAGCGTTTACAATAGAAGAAAAGAAGAGTCACTTTCTCAATCATCCTAAAATTTACTCTGTACCTTTGGTTTCTCCTGTGAGTCATTGAAACATGCACTGTATCTCCAGAAGAGTATCAGTATTTTCTTCAAGGTGGGAGATGTCCCTTGTTGAGCTGTGGGGTTTTTGTAAAGCAATGTGTTAAAAAAAATGTTTGTACTCCTTCTCTGGATATGGCATGATATAGATACATATATGGAATGATATAAATACAATGTATGTATTTAGAAAAATCTGCCTTTTGGCTTTTTTTTTCAAATTTTCTGGATCTCAGTCTTCTACATCTTTGATAAATTAAGCAGCAGATGATCCTGTTGGCAAAGGGAAGATATTATAAAATGTGTTTTGAGGACAGCCTAACGTGAGATTCAGTTAGAGCTAAATCACTTGTCTTACAAAATCTTTGTCCAATGTTTTGGGATCTACCATTTCTTAGTGCAACAGAATTGGAATTCTGTCACAGTATGTTCTCTGAGATCGTCCAGTTTACCTCCATTCCTGAGAAAAGTAATTTTTGTGGAACCATTTATTTTCAGAGGGTGTGCTCTGCATGCATGTTACCTGATGTCCTTCTCCAGCCCTCTTTAAATCAGCTCATGTATAAGTATAGCACATAAATAGCATCTTTCTCCATATAATCTCAGCAGTCAGCCATTGAACCTTTAGATCTCCTTATTTTCCCCTGTGACAGTCAAACTTCTCTTAGTGCAGAGCTACCTTGTAGTATTTGTTCCTTGAAAGAATTAAATCCATTGGAAAGTCTAGAAAGTGGAAATTAGAAACTTCAACACGCTTTTCCCATGAAATGAAAATAACTTGGAAACTGATAGCTAGGAAAAAGGGGTTAAAGGGCAAATATCTTTAAATGACAACTACACCTACAGATCAATGAAGCCTATAAAGATTTGTAAAATTCAGGTAATGCATACTTTTAAGGAATCACTGCTTTCAACAGTGTTCGCCCCAACAAATTTCTTGTCTCTCAACAAGAATTTTAGAGCTTCCCAAGAATTATTTGATAGTTCTTTTTCAAAAATTATAACACAAACTATATGCTCTTCTATCTCATTTTTTTTTTCTGATCAGGACTCTGAAGCTGTAGAAGAAAGACTAGACCAAAACCTGTTATCCTTTATAGAAGAACTAGAACAATATCCTTAGGCAAGAACTCAAAAAACATGTTTTTATTCATAGTATCACAGCCATCTGCCAAAAGTGATGAATCTCATTGATGACAGTGCAGAAATCAGTTGTAAAAGCAATTTAGCCAATGAAATAATTCCTCTTCGCTTTCACTCTTAATACTTACTTACACTGTTTTAGCACCATATAATTTCTTAGCAGACCTTATATATTCATCCTCATTTACTAGATAGGCTATCATAAAGATATTCTGTTCTTTAAGAAAATTGTAAATTTCTGAAAGGTAACTCATAAATGCAGCATCCAAGTATAACACAAATGTCAGTGATTTCTTGAGAATAACTCAGAAGAGGTCACTGTTAGAAGTATTTCTATAAGATTCTGTAGCCACTGATGAAAGATTATTAGTCCCCAGTAGCTCTATCATTTGTGCTTTGTGCAAACTCTAAAGTTAAAGGTTATGAGTGTTATGGTACCATACAGGTGCACGATGAGTAGTCTTTCACACAGAATGATTCTCATTTGTTAAATTTGGAAATGTACTTTCTTCTGGCCTTAATTTTCATGTAGTTCTTCATATTCTAAATGGCAGCTGAAGGCAAGCAGAAATAGCGAGTAATTGATTTAACAACCTAAGACAAGTACAGGGAAGTAGAAAAGTTTGTCTTAGTGCTTGATGTGACCTGAGAGAGCTTCTTTAGACTGTTTTTTTCTAACCAGTACCTCAGCACCTTGGGCCAGCAAAATGGCCTTTAAGCCTGAATGAGCATGACTTTTTTTTTTTCTAAGTCCAAAGCTCCAGTATTTCATCTTTTCAAACTGTTTTACAGCACTCCGAGCAGAATTATATTGACAAGGTTAGAATTCATCTCCTAGAGGAGAATACTGTGCTCCTGTTAAGTGCTAATATAACATTTATGTGTAGCTACCTTAATAACAGCCCTGGCCAGCCTAATGAAAGTACTGAAAGCAAACAGTACTCTGTGAGATTTTATTATGACTGAAGTGATTGCAATTTAAAACAAATTGTCCCTATTTCTGTTACCACATCAAAACCAGAAATGCTGGAGCAATTGCTACATGTTTGGGATAGAATTACACTCCACTATTGTTAATATAGAAGTAAGTGCATTTCTCATGTAAACAGCTCACAAGGGTCAAGCATCAAAGATATTCTGTGCAAAATTTTTGTCAATAACTTTGTGAGTGAATTTTGAAATAAAATGCCTGGAACATGTCATTATTTCTTCCTCTTGAAGTTGAGAGCAAGTGTTGAAAATTGAGCTTGTGAATTGAAGGTACTGCAAGTTATATGGCCTGATCGACTTCAGGCAAAAATGACAGGTTTGCTTTGTTATTATTTTTCCTTTCAGAGGTCAGGCAATGGACAATATTAACAGTATATACTGGAATGTAAGCAAACTGGTTTATAAAAAAGTTATTATCTGTGTACAGAAGATGGTGTAAGTTACTAAAATTAAAAATTCCTAATATATTGTCTCTTCATAAGAACTGATGGAAAAGTAAGGAAAAAAGTAATCTACTGGTCAAAAAAAAGCATTTCAACTGCTCAGGTATTTCAAAGCTATTTAAAACCATCAGATGAAAAGGAACTCAGTTACTCAGATGTAGCTGACCAAGTTAGCTAATTAGACATGCTGATTGATATGAAAATATTTTAAATATGCATTCTCAATGAGCTCTGCTATTAAAAAAACACATTCTGTCTTTTAAGAGGGCTTGGTCAGGATAATGCTGCTGTTTAGAACTATCTGAACTATATTTTTTGCTGTATCTGAACTGCATCTTTAGTAGTCCAACTTCTAAAATAAAACTTACATAATTTACTGACTCATTTCTGTAGTTTTGGTAGTTCCTACCATTTTTTTATTCCTCAAAAACCTTGGTACAAACAAAAGCCACTGTATGCAAAAAGACTTCTTTTGATTGCAGAATGAGTGCAAAATAAACTGTGATCGGCTTTTTTTTTTTTTTAATGGTACAGGCATAGTAGTGGTTTGAGACTGCAAAAATTAGGAGCTACTGTCAGGTGAATTCGTAATTGCTCAAGATGGCTTTTCTATAAGGAAAGTTGAAGGGAAAAGCAGTTTCCATGAAATAAATGTACTTCATATACTTCTTTAAATATTTTAACTGAATATGAGCAACAATAATTTCTACGACTCTGTAATATGGACAATATTTTGTTTGCCTTTTAGGTTGAAGATTCAGAGATGTATCATGATGAAACTGCAATATGTGGGTTGCTTGCTGTGGTTGTAATATCTCACCTACCTAGAGATGCTGCCATTGAATGGCATGTTGTTGCAGTAGTTGATGATCCACTCAAAAGAAAACATTTTTCAATGAAGATGTTGTCAGAGGACTTCCAAATTGAGTGTGAATCTGTGGAGTCTAGTTCTGCATCTTGCGCATCAATCTCAGTACGCCTGAGCTTGATTTCATCATGCACTTCTCACCTTGATTTAGATGGACCTCTTCATGACATCGTTGCTATGTTTAAACAAGCTATCAACAAACTTTCAGAAGACTGCAGTGCCAGTCCTTTGTCCTTTAGAGCTTTCTTCAAGGAGCATGTCTTTGATGCTGAAACACTACAAAAAGGTAAGACTTACTATGACAGGAATTAGGTATCATATTAACCTTAAGCATAACCATAAGCATAACCATAAACTACTTGTTTACTTCTACATCAGATTTCATTGGAAAAAAAAAAAAAATTAGAGGAGGGTTTCAAGGATAGGTGGCCAAGAAGGCCAATGGCATCCTGGCCTGTGTCATCAGTAGTGTAGCCAGCAGGACCAGAACAGGCCACACCTCCTGTGTTCATTTTTGGGACCCTCACTGCAAAAGAGACATTGAAGTGCTGGAGCATGTCCAGAGAAGGACAACTGAGCTGGTGAAGGGTCTAGAGAGTCAGTTATATAAGGATGGGCTGAGGGAACTGGGGGTTTTTAGTCTGGAGAAAAAGAGACTCAGAGGAGACTCTACCAGTCCCTACAACTGCCTGAAAAGAGGTTGTAGCCAGGTGGGGGCTGAACTCTTCTCCCAAGTGACAAGTGACAGAACAAGAGGAAAGAGCCTCAAGTTGCACCAAGGGAGGCTGGGTTTGAATATTAGGAATAATTACCTCACCAAAAGGGTTATCAAGCTTTGGAACAGGCTGCCTAGGGAAGTGGTGGAGTCACCACCCCTGGAGGTATTTGAAAGATGTACAATAGACTTGCTGCTTAGGGGCATGCTTTGATGGTAGATCTGGCAGTGTTAAATCTACAGCTGGACTCAATGATCTTGGAAGCCTTTTCCAACCCAAATAATTCTACAGGTCTACAATTAAGATACATTTGTTCTTTTTCTGGTTACCAGGCATGATTCTCATATTGAAAAGGCTCTGTTCTTGGACCTCCTGAAGTCCACTCAGGATAAAGTCCTGGATTACTTTTGTTCTAATCTCAGATCTGATTTTGAGTAAAAGGTTGGATTATATGATCTTGCTCTAGTTATCCTGAATTTCCATGCAAGAGAAATACAGCCTTAGATTTCAGTGTAGGGGGAATGAATCTTTTGCTTAAAAGTGTTTGAACGGTTGTGCATTTGGTAGCCTCTTTTTGTCAGTCTAGAGCCATGTTCAAATAACCAATTTCTGTCTTCTAGCAGAAACTCTTTTGAGAATAAATAATGAAATATTAATAAGGAAAAATAATTAAAATAAGGAAATGGTTTTGTATCCTCTGGAATAGAGGGTGACTGGTTTTGAACATGGACTGCTTTGTAACTAACTTGCTATCCAAATAAATTTGTTGGGTTTTCACCTAATGTTTATTTTTTTCAGAATCTCATTCCCTTACCAAGTAAAGAGAATACAGAGCAATAAATGTAATATTACAACTGCAATTTATTTTTTTATGTTGTAGATCTGCATTTTGAGCTATTCTCTATTTGGGACAGCTAACATTATGCAAGAGCACAAAATCTTATTTTATCTTTCATACCTACAAAACTAGTAGACCATACTTCTATTTAAATCAGTAAGAACTTTGTTATCGAGAAGAAACAAAATCAGATCCTTGGTCTATATTTATCTCAAACATACATGCACTTTAGAAATCCTTGCAGACCACAACTGATCCATATTAATTAGCTGACATAAATGTTAGCCCTCAAATATTCTACTGTCCTATTTTTTTTCTTAACCTGCAGCAGTTTTTGAAGAAAATTCAACTTGACATTGTTTAATAGATTTAAAGTACAGGAATTGAAAGCTATAAAAATGTGGCATAGAATAAGCATATTTAATCCAGGAAGCAAGGAATGAACATATAGTCTGACAGAATGTTGTTGTTTTTACTACATCTTGTTTAAGAGCTAAAAAGAAACCTGATAAAACATGTTTCTGGCATGGGATTAACATTACTGTTTTGCCCTCTTTCTTTCTGATATTTCTCAGGCCATAGAATAATTACTTCCCAACAAATTTCATTTGCTTTCTAAAATATAATTCTTAATATAATGTATTAATTGCATGCATAAACATTTTATTCAGTTCCATTCATTTTATACTACCAATAGCATTGACATAGAAAGATTTGTGTGATTGTCATATATTCATTCTTGTTGTGTTCAAATCTCTGCACTGTCATAATAATTCCTGTCATTATACCAATTTTATCATTATCCCCACTGGTAAGAAATACATGCTTGCAAATCTGTAGAATATATAGAATACATTAAATTTACAAGGAGCACTAATTCACTGATGAAGAATTTTAAAATAAAATTTTTCTTCTTAGGAAAAATTTATAGGAAGTTCATGCAGTGGAAGAATAAGTGTGATGTATATTCAAAAATAATTTCTCAAAGTGGTTGTTGCTGAAGTGTGTCTTGCTGATATTTTCTGTTAGAAGATTCTCTCTCTCTCTCTCTCTCTCTCTCTATATATATATATATATATACACACAGCCACACACTTTTTCTGGTTCAAAATCAGAAATCTAATTATTAATATATTGTTAAGACACAGGACATATTCAAGTGCATTGGTAATATGTGTTCTTGAAGCTTTGTAAGACATCCAGTCTCCAGTGAAGCATCATCAGCTTTCAAAACAATGCAGCATATTAGTGAATGATGTCTTGGACTGTCTTTAGCACCAGCAGTATAATTCTACTTCTCATGATTTTAAATATACTCACACACGTATATTACCTCTCAGTTAAAAAAGTGTTGTGTGTTGTCCAATTTGTTCTCATTAACTTCAGTATCCCATTGACAGTGTCCATAAGTAAGATGACATTGTCTGTTTTTTATCTTCTTTGTTATTATTGGCAGTTTTTTATTTTGACAGGCAGGACTACTGACACCGTATGTGTCCTCTAGTGTGTTTCCCAGTTTTAATACACCAGAGATAGTATCAGGTCTTTCTTTTCATTTGTAAATCTGCAGGCCTAATATGCAGACTTTTAAATAATTTTGTTTCCTTAATGTGGCTGCCAGAAAGCAAATTATATTGAGAGACCAGTTTTTCAATTTATTAATTCAGCTCAGGTAGTAAGGTTGCTAACCATCTGTATGAGGATCCATTAGTGACATATTTGATCTCTGACTTGTGTTAGACATTGTTAGTCCCACAAGTGGATCTGTCCTTTTAGGTCTTCATCTGCCAGCAGATACATTTTGTACTGAAGAAAAATAATAATGTTGCAAGGAATAATAGAAACTTTTCTTCAATGTGAAACACACACCACATGTATCTGTAATAG
The DNA here is from genome assembly GCA_013401135.1 of Cettia cetti. Classification (NCBI taxonomy): domain Eukaryota; kingdom Metazoa; phylum Chordata; class Aves; order Passeriformes; family Sylviidae; genus Cettia; species Cettia cetti. The sequence continues at coordinate 33,710 of VZUI01012943.1, read as the reverse complement.
AATAGGTAGAAATTAGGATGCTCAGAAATCAAGAAAGATGGTTAAGGAGATAGTTGTTCCAGGCTGGTGGATTTCAGGAGGGCTTATGTCATAAGATTAGTAAATAGTCTTCAATAACTCTTGCAAGATTTTGAATTGAAATGTATTGTCTCCTCTAGCAAAAGAACAGAAAAGAAATAAAGGTAGCATTTTTCTGATTAGAACTTAAAATCATTGGAGTGAAAGGAGCAAATACTGCCACAGGCCTTCTCAAATGAGCCTCTGATTAGATAATACAGAGGGTTTTGGTATAAAGAAGTTGTCATTTATTTAAAATTGTCCAAATAAATATTAGAAATGTGTTGTTACCTGACACAGTAAGACGAGGACCAGGAATATATCTACTTGGTATATTGTAACAGGTTATTGGAAATTATTACAGACAGTGTTACAAATGTCAACAGAAGCTAAAGGTTTGTAATGCAAATTGGAGACAGATAGCTTTCTGTCATCCTTAGACCAGATGTGAAGTTTTATTGAACAAAGTGTAGTACTGATGGTGAACTTCTCAGAGGCAATCCCTCATAACATGCGAGCGCATTATGGGCACCGTGCTGAGACCACAGAACGTATTAGAAGGAGGAGGATTAGATTAAGCTGACATATATACTTAGTAAGATGCTGTTAAGCCTTTAGAAGTCTTTAACATAAATTTGACTATTTCTTTCTTATTCTCATTCAAATGTGCATTAATATAAACGTGTCAGGATGATTTGCTATACCATGCAGTTGACTAGATTATATTCCGTATAGGAATGATGAATGTTTATAAGTCATCACATTATGATTTAACAAGCCTTGTTCACAAGGTGTATGCAAAGTATTTTTGAATATTTATTTGGGAATAGAGAAGGTCCTGCATTCACCAGACACCATATTACACAATGCCTTTTAATACTAAAGAAAAAATGGACTGGGAATTTAAAAAGGCAAAAGAAAACAGGAACAGACCATCTGGTAACACCAAAATTAATATATAACTAGTGTTTAAAGTGGCTCTGCTCTATAAATGTGTAGGTCTAAAAGGCTCTTAGTACTTATGAGTTTATCAAGTTTCAATGACACTATATATTTTTTTAAAAATCTAATATGGGCTGAGTATAATTCATCTCAACTGTAAAAAAAAATCTTACTTGTAATGCGACTTTTTCTTCTGTTGCAAGAGAAGCCCTGGTGGTTAGGCACTCATTTAGAGTCCCTGCAATGACAGTCACACCCTGACGCATGTACAGCATGCAGCTTTGAAACTAAAAATTTTCCATCTGGTAAGATTTAAAGTATTCTGTTTAATAAAACATGGCATTATCAACACATTTTCCACATGTTTTCCAAAACACAGAGTTTCTCAGTACAGAGAGAATGCATTATGTAGTGTAAATCTGAGAGAGGAGGAAGAAGATCAATTGAAGATACCAAGATGCATTTTTACAATAATGAGTGTCTGTGTTCATTGAAGTTTTAATTATTTTTTTTAGCAATGTACTTAAAGTTCGTACTGAAAATTTATTTCAACTTAATTTTCTTGATGGATATGCCATTATTCAATGGGAAAAAATTCCTCATGGGGACAACTGAAATCTTAACCTTTACACATTTGTATGTAGGCCTACACCTTCTCATGTGAGTAATTGGTATTTGCTCAGCAGTTGTAGAGAACTACTCACATGAGTAGAAACTAAACAGTCATTAAGAACTCTTTACTGACTAACAATGAAGCAGGTAAATAAATCCTTTTAAAATGAAATTACAGTCACTAGCTCAAGCTTTGCAGGCACTAACTAAAATGAAGCATTTGTTATGACTAACATATATAATTTGGCTGAAAAAAATACTTTTAAATGTCATGATGCTGTCTGAAATAGGCTGTAAAACTTAAGCTTGGTTTTCTACTGAATTCTGTCTATTAATTTGTTCTCAATGGAAAATATGAGGAGAATTGTGAACCTGAAAGAGTAAAATTTCAATTTTAATTTCTTGGGTTTCCTGTTAAGAAAACATAATTGCCAGGAATAATAGTTAAAGCAGAAAAAAAAAAAAAAAACAAACAACCCCGACAGTTACTTTGGGAAATTAACCAGCTTAAAATATACAGAAGCAATTAGAAAATAGTGATTCATGAGTATACTTGAAGTGATGTTTTTGAAATGAGATTTTAAAAGGACAAAAGTAACTAAAATTGGTCTGGAGCCACAGAGGTAGAACTCTTGCTATTACTACCCAAACTATCCAGTTGAGAGAACTGGTTTACTAAATGGCTGTTAAAATGCTGAAATTTTAAACTTCTATTTTTTCAAGGTTCTGCGGTACTGTCAATGCCTATTTTTAGCAGAATATCTCACATGAAACTATGAGAAAGGATTTTTTGGTTTGCTATCCAAGACATGGGGAATTATTTTAACAGTAATATTGTCTCTCAACTGAATTTGGATGGAGAAGTGACTTATGCCCATGAGGCATCTTAAAGTATATTAGATCCTACTTTAGGCGTTCTGTCCTTTAGGAAATTTATTTTGTAAGTGCGCAGATACTAGACTGAAAAAATTCAGCCCCTCAGTGCCAAGGCCAGGGGCCAGAGCCAGAGCTCCATCTCATTCAGAGTAGACTTGCGATTTCTAAAGGTTATGGATTGCACAGTTGTACATAAGAAAGCTTGACTAAAGCTTTAAATGGAAATAAATTCTTTAACTCTTTGACCCAAGATTGATTTAGAATATACCTCTTACATCCTTGATACAGAATACTAGCAATATATTAGTAAGGTTGTTTTAAGGTATGGTGTACAACTTCATGTGTCTTTTGGAATTTCTGCCACTAAAATATAAGATGCATTTATAGGTTACTCTATCCATCTAGCTTTTCACATTTTTTAAAAAGTTCTCGTGACTAATTTGACTGGGATTCAGTGGCTTTTCTACAGTAATTCATTCACTAAAAGAATTATTTGTATAGACTCTAATTCTCCTGCTGAAGATTTACATCTTTCCTAGGGGTGACCTGCAGGGCAGAACAGACCTATCAGAAAATTGACATTTTGTTGAAAAGGTCATAGGTTATAAAGAAGAATTTCCAAAATGATCTAACACGTTGAAAATAGATTTATTTTCCTCACCTATGCAGTTTGGAAGGTTCTAGACACCAGTGATCCAGGCAGTGGTTTTGCTGCTTAATGATAGTTAATACATTAACTCAATAAATATTGGAATTTGTTGAATTTTTTAAGCAGTAGGGTATACAAACAAAATCTTAAGAGAATAGATGTAAAGAAACTTATGGAATGAGAACTCAGCCTATTCTGTAATGAGGTAGAAAGAGTAATTTGATAATTAGCTCTACAAGTAATCAGAACAAATTAATACCCTTCTAGAAAAATGGTATCTTCTTGACAGGTCTGAGTGTACAAGGTCTGTCCATAATGTATAAATAAAACTGTAAAACTGTATAAAAGTGCATTAAATGCATAAAGTACAAACACCTTACTACAACAAAATTAATCTTGAGAAACTTTGTTTAGTGCTTTGTTGACAGAGAACAGCTATAAAAGCATGACATCAGCCTTGCAACCATTTCTAAATTTGTATCATCTGGTGTTTAATATGTGAGGAATATATGACCTGTCCAGCTATCCAGAAACCATTTCTAACAAACTCACTTTTTAAGGCCACGTCACAGATTACAGTTTTCAATTACATAGCAAGTTTTTCTCTGAGTCTGTTTCAACATGCCAACAATTTGGTATAAATTCTATGATTATAAATCTAAAAATATTTAAAGAACTTTGATTTCTAAAGAACTTTTCATCATTTGTATAGATCTATCTCTATATTACTTTTTATTAACAAGTGAAGAAAAAAACTGTGATGGTGTTTTGATGAATGAAATTACAGCTGACATAGGAAGTCCACTGAGCTTAAAACAAATGTAAGCTCAAAATGGCTTAGGTATAATATCACAGCTACCTCCCTTGTTATTATTTATTCTAGATTTTATTTAGGCCCATTGCTTGCAACACAATAGATGGACATTTAGCTTGACTAGCTTGTCTGTTCCATTTCGTCTTCCTTAGTACCAAAATGATTGCAATTTGGTCTTTGTATAACAAAACAAAAAAATAGATCTATAAAAAAAATACTGAATTTTTCAAGGAAAAATTGTGTACAGAGTTACATTTCTTACCACGTGGCTGGCTAATCATTCTCAGTTATTCTGCCACATAACCGGTGCACTGAGAAGTATCAGTTCTGCTCAGAGAAGTAATTTGTAAAACTCTAAGATAAAAAAATGGAAGGTGAGATGTAAATGAACGGAGATGAAATGAGGGGCAGTGCGAGGGACCAAAACTTGCCCAAATTACTCCACTCAATTTCTTCCCTGATTTCCTGAAATCAGGGAAGAAATCCAAATAAAGAGACAGGAGAGGAATGTGAAGGAATGATATCTTCAAGAAAAAAAAGGAAAAATTCCCAAACAAAGTGAAAGCCATAAAAGTGAAAGGGATGACAAGGAGTGCAGGGAAACGGATGGAAGCTTGTCCAATTAATGCTCATTTAAATGAGATGTCAGAACTAGCAATGACTGATAGCCAAAAATCATCCATAAATCTTATTTGAAAGCCTTTTTCTTGGTTTCCAATGTTTCCTCTAGTTCTTCCTTCTCTTGTATCCCAAAGTTAATGTATTTCTGTAAGATCTTGCTTTTTGTCAACTGTAGATGCCCTTTATCATGTCTGTCAGGTTTTTTCAGATTCCTTGACTGTCATAAGACAAGCTGGGCTTTCCTTGTTGGGACTTTTCCTTGACATAAGCAGCTGCTGAAAATGTAACTTTTAAGGGTTCTAGTAAGTATAACAGATAAATGCATAATGCCTTAAAGTCCTTTTGTAAAGTGTCCCTATTGAAATCTTCAGTTCTGCAAGCAGTAGGATGTAGTATCTTCTCTTCTTTGTCCAGATATATCTGTTCAACATATCTGGTATCAAATACAGCTTTCAAGGGTCTGTCAGCAATGCATATGAGCAGCCTCTGAGGTTATCCAAAAAGTTTGGCCATTTTCTTGTAGACACACATGATTTTTTTGTTATCTAATGGCATGGAATAATTGTTTACAAAGTTGTGAAGCCTAAAAAGAAATTGAAATAATGTTCTGATTCAAACCCCAAATGCAGGCAGAAACTTAACAGTATGAGAAGATGGTGCTGCAGGCAGAGTTTGATTTAGTAGCCTGGATATTGTCTCTCATCCATCTGGGTAGTGGAAGCCAAAGATGCTACTTTCCTGAAATCCAGAGACAACATGGACACAAGAATTATTTATTGATCAGAGTTAAAAGTGATGAAATGCTCTTGTACTTCATTGTCCAGTTGTTTCCCCTGCCCTTGGCCCTTCTTCATAGTCTGACGTTTCAACATAGAGAGGAGGCCTGAAGACAGAAGGCAGAGTAAGGAAGCAAGGTCTGTTTGTACTCCACAGAGATGGTTAGAGCAAAAACGTCTCCTGTGTTTACTGCCTCTAAAAGGTGGACTTTGCAGCCAAATTCACCATCCTCAATACTCAGCTTACTGGTTTCATTTTTTACTCAATGGCATACCATCTCTTGAGGTTTTTTATGCAAACTAAAAGATACATATGCTTTCTTGCTTTTTTTTTTTTTCTTGGTCTTTTGGTTTTTTTTCAAGACTGCTAAAATGTGGGTCTGGATTTTTTTCTTATTATTAGATTGCAGTCTTTTAAATTCTGGAAAAAGTTGTGACTGAAAAATGGTCTGAAGGATACTGCTTCATAATTATTGTCCAAATTTTTAAAGTGTCACAAATCAGATTTATGTTTAAAATATTTTCAGCATGCATTTGTAAAGGACAGCTTATTTGAATTTGAAAATCCTCTCAAAGTTATACTCTGAGGTAGAAGCAAATATATAAAAACTATGTTTAGAATCCGTAAAAGTACTGTAATTTTGTTCAACCACTTTACTGCCCACAAATTGGTCTTGGGGTTTCATTTGACTTCTCTGGTATAATGATTCCATTTCACCATGAAAAAGTGGAGAGGAAGATTGTTTCCTTGTTTTTGCCATCTGCACTATAACTTATAATCCAAGAATGCAGCTGTAACTAACCATCAAAAGAAAGTATTTTGCTATTGTCACAGTTCATGCAATTAGACTTTGCATAATATATGCGGTTGTGCTCCCAATAGCTTATTTCTTTTTAAATTTTGGATAAATTTATGTTGAAAAGAGCATAAAGTTATTATGTATTAGTGATTTCAATCCTTATTTAAACAAGCAGTGAAAAAAATCCACATTTTTTTAATTTGCTTTTTCTCAGCCTTTGCAAGTAATGCATTATATCAGTTGGGTTAAAATCCAGTTAGTAGCTCTAATTTATTGACACTGAAAGCACATTTGTAATACAGTCCCTTCAATCATGTCTCTTTTACTTGCACTGTTAAGTTTGAAGTATCAACATTGGAAAAAGGTAATTTTTTCCATTGTAGTAAACTAGAACATTTCTTCTCTTTCTACATTACTTCTGAGTGGCAAGAGTATAGCCAGTAGATGGAGGGATGTACCCTCCATCTGGGGTACATTTCTGGCATATGTGAAATACTAAGATAGGATAATCACAGAAGGAAATCACCAAACTGAAGAAAGTCAAAAGAAGAGCCACTAAAGTAAAAGGTCATGTGAGTGGCACATAGAACAGAGGAAAAAGTACTGGAGGAACTGGCTTAGTTCCACCTGTGGATGAAGCAAATTGAAGTCTTCCCTTCCCTTAATAGGCATTGCAGAGAAGGAGAGGAGGTTTTCAGAGGTGAACTAAACCAGAATAAGAAGGAACAATAACGAATTGCAGCAGGAGATATTCCAGTTGGACACAAGGATTGAATTTTTTTCCACAAGAGTGAAATCCACAGGCTGTGACAGTTCCACCTTGGAGATCCTGAAAACCTGACAGCACAAGGCCCTTAGAAAACTGGGCAAATGTCTAAAGTTGTTCTTGCTCTGGCCATCAGGGAGATTGGACTATATGGTTTTCAGAGAACCCTACCAACCCAGAGTTAGTCTGTGATTCCCAAAATTATTCTATGACTATAGATTATTATTATTTAATTACAATGAATTGGCCAAAAATAATGGCATTTAACTGCAGATTCAGAAAGAAAAAAACCTGGTTCTTTCTGTCTGTTGTTAATATCCCACGCTCTTACAAATAATTGCTCCCAGTACCTACTTGAATAGTAATTACTGAAACCAACAAGCAGGTTTTTCCTATCAGGGCATATCTTTGAAAGAGGATTCTTTCTTTAGAAGTGTCTGGACTCTTTGGTTTTGGTGGGGGCTCTTTTCAACTTACTTCTCTTTAGTTTTCACATTTGTGCTTTCTTCTTTCCATCTCTTTATCTTAACAGAACTCAAACAAGTTCAGAATTAGAATTATCATTGGGCTATAGTATAGCTAGAGTATTTCTTATGAGACTCTAAAGCCAGTGTGCTTCCAGAGTCTAATTCATTTGGTAATGATTGAGACATCTGAGTATGAAGAATCCTGTTATGATGTTTAATATTTACATCATCAGTAATGTCATATGTCTTATAGGAAAAAGCTTTGTTTTCCTCATTTAAGCATACTGGTTATATCATTTGAAATGGGGGCTAGATACTAATTTGACTGGGGTTTAGTGTGTTTTCTAAAATCATTTGTAAATAATCTGCAAGATAAAAATTTTAACTATAAAACCCCTAGAAAATTTCAAAACTTTGTTCAAAACTTTTGCTTATTAGGACATAAAGATTTTAGGAACTTTGAAAATCAAAGTTTATTCTCCTCACATACTAGTAATATTGCTGGAAGGAGAAAAAAAGAGGTCTTTTAAAGCTGTTGTTTCTGACATTTACAGAGTCCTGACTTGTTTTATAATTCTGCCAGGAATGTAAGAGTTAGTATGCCAGAAAATTGGGAAAAATTAGGTGTAATAAAAATAAGAGTATCTCACCTATTTTACTCTTAAATATATCACAGCTATATCCATTTACTAATGCTGTGCATGTAAGTTTGTTTGAGATGTACAAGTTCCTGTTTGTGCCACAGAAGAATTGACTTTGTAACTTCACTCAGGATAGCAGAATTATAGGGTTTTAGTTTCATGAAGTTCCTGGCTTAAGTTATAGATGCACAGCACCTCTCAAAATGTGCTTCTTTTTAGAGGCAACGCAATAGTGAGAACAGTAGACCCCTGAAAAAGATGAAGAGTTTGTTGAAGTGCACGTTTTGCTCTAGAAAGAATCCTGAGATCAAATCTGTTTTGAGATTGCTCTTCTAATGGCCATAACTTCATAATTTTAAAATAGTCCAGAGATCTTGTAATTTCCAACCTTTTATGAAAAGAACAAACAGAAGCCAGCCTAAGGGATTTTCTATAGTTATATACATGAAGATAAGTATATTCTAATTTAGCAGATTACTCCTTTTTTTCTGTGTATTAACTACATAGAATGTGCTTTGAATTCTTTTGTATTATATCATGTGGCATAACTCACCTGCTGTGATTTAATCAAGTATTTAGGTCACACAAACTATAACAGCAACAGAAATAATAAGAATTTCTATCTTTAGATGAGACTTCTAATTTTCATTTTCTTATCATTTTCTCTTCTTGTGATTGTTTTTTTATCTGTAATATTATGCAAAACACCTAAACTTTTGATCCTTTAAAAATGTGGAAACAGAAACCTCAGCTGTTTAACAGTGCTTTCATTAAAAGCATTGTTTGTCATTTTTGGCTTAACTTGTTTCAGAATACTTCATGCAGGAGTTTTGCAAACTTGTAAAGCATGTTAAAATTTTATTTTGATAGAAACCATGCTGCATAATACTTCCTCACCACAAAAACTCATGCTTATTCTGTAATAAGTTTAGCATAGGATGCATTTCAGAAAATGTCTTTGGCAAGTATGGAAGTTTGAAAGGAACACTTTGGTGTTAGGCAGGAGTTAAGCACATGGCTTACAATATAATTTTGCATTTTTTCATGGATTTTATATTTCACTTTTTGTGAATATACTGCAGACAGGCTGAAAAGCTTTTGAGGAGTTCTCATCACTTAAAACATACTAATTTCCAGTCAGTTATAATAACAAGACTTTATCAGTTCCAAGGTGCATTCATGTCATACTAGAATAGATCTCCTCTAAGAGATGGTATAGTTTTAGCTCTGAGCTGGCTAGAAATCTCAATTGATTATTTTAATCATTGTAAGATATATTTCAAAAATATCAAGTCATACCTCCCACACCATCATTTAGGAGAAAAAGCAAACAGTACACTTTCTGCAAGACACTAAGACTTTGATGTGATTGCTCAAACATAGGAAGATTGGTTTATTATTCTGGTACACAAAGGAAACCTGTCAAGAGCTGATGGAATTGCATCATACAGCAGCCAGAAGAAGCCATGGAATTAGAGGCAAGACCTGGGCCCATTTAAACCAGAATAATTCTAGTGAGAGACTGCAGTTTGTAGTTCATCCAAAGGATGGTCCCTGCTCTGATGTGTAATTTGTCAAGACAGATAAAACAAGCTCAAGCTTGTTTTCAGCAAATGCTAAGAATCAGAGCTATGAAAATCAAGTCAAATGTCATTAGCTACTGTTCTTTTGAGTTTTAGGTGGAATGAAATACAAACCTATTGAAATTAACAGAAATTATGTTGTTAACATCACTGGGAAAAAACTCAATCACAGTTGACCCAGTTCAAAGGCACAATTTAATGCTTCATTTTCAATAGGGATGATAGAAAATGCAAGGCTTCATCTTGAAGTACTCCACTTTCTTTTTTATGCTCTTCCATTTTGGTCTCCTGGTTTTTTCCTTTCTTTTAACTTCCATTCGTCCCTTATTATGGACCACATAAATCATGTCTCAGCCTTGAGTCATGAAATACCAGAGTAAAACTTCAAGGCATGCACAGTGAGCCAAAAATCAAGAGGCAGAAGTCTATAGTTTCTTGATTCAGAAAAAGGAGATGTGATTGACACAAACCAGAGTATAGCAAGTAGGATCATAAAGCCAAATCTTCTGTTTTAAAAAAGGATTATTCTGTGCTGAAAATATGGTTGGTAGCCAGAAGCGGTAAACAAAAACATGTGTACAGAAATTCACAGCTTGGATTCTACTGGGTGTTATTTACTAAATCAGGAGTTACTAATATGTTGTTTTATCCCCTCTGCAGAAGTAAAATAGTAGCATGGAAACAAAAGAAACTTGATAGACCACACAAAGTCTACACAGGGCAAGGGCAATGCAATGCATCCACCCTGTTGGTTGTTGTCAATATTTGAAAAAAGAACAGGTTTTGTATTAACAAAAGGAATAGAGAGATTGGAAAACAAAAAAAAAAAAATATTTTTAGGTTCCTGATACTGTGAAGTACTGATGTGTCCCCTGAGAAGTGCTGAGTGCTGTTTAGTGCCATTGGATTCTGCCTGGAGACAGCTGGCCTCCATGTCAGTAGGCCAGAGCAGCACAGCTTTGATTCTGAAGAGTAGTTCAGCTTTGTGTTGGTATCAGGATTTCTAAGCAAACTGGAACTTTCTTCTAAAGCATTATTCAAGTCAGTGATTATGATGGACCAGCGGTTGCATGATAAAGTCTAAAATTTGGGTTTGATTTGTTGAGACATTACAAAAACCATGTCATCTCTCATTATACAGGACAGTTAGTTCATTTTTAATTTGTAATAATGGAATTTTTTTCAGTTGAAGAGAATGTCTCAGTGCCATGTGAAATGCTCACTGTCATTGCCTGAGTAGGCTTACATTGTTGTCCCCTCTGTCACTGACCTTGAACAGTTTTTTCATGACTTCAGTATATGTTTGTGCAAGATCAAGAAATTCCATAGAAGACTTGTGGCCTCCTAACTATGTTACATTTAAACACCAAAAACATTTCTTGAATTCAAATCATCTTTCATTTATTCATGTTTACAGATGGTGTTCTGTGTTTCCTTTTATAAGAGCGATCCTACCCAGGGCTTGGCATGTGTTTATTCAGGGCTTTATCCTGCAGACAATACCATTCTTTCGTGTTGATTCCATGATATCGTAACATACATTTTAAAATTTAGCTAAATATCAGAAGAGGAAAGAAATGCAATACTTTTTCTGGGTTCTTGTTGACGCATCAGCTTTTAGTTTGTAAACAGAACATGAAGTAGCCTCTGTACATTTACTTCATGGTACATGAATTTGACCTATAGCAGTGATAACTTAGCCTTTTACTTTATATAAAATAAACTGAGAAAAAATATTAATACTTGTATGATTCCTATACTAAGCCACGTTATCAGTTACGAACAGCAAGATGGTATGATTAGAAATACTTATGCTCTAGGTACTGCAAAATACTCAAAATTAATGTGGTTTGTAATGTAAACCCAAATGATTCCTCTAGGACACAAAAGAGCCATTAATTATTACTATATACTTTTCAGAAAGCCTTTCAGAATAAAAAAAGAAACTGAACACTTCAGAAAGTATTTAGGAGCTGTAGGAAATACCATGTTATCCTTTATTACATTATACTGGCATCAACAGGGAAAAAGCTTTAAAAGAACAGCCAAACTGTGACAGTAACATGTACAACATTATAATTCCTTATGTATGTGTTTATGTACCATGTTAATTGACTAATTTGAAATACTATTTATTTTTAAGATATATATATTAATGTATTATAGAAAATTGCACAAGCAAATGCGGCACCAGTTCAATACATATGCACATACCTAATCCACTCATATAAATGTTTATCTGCTTTTCTGAACTGCAGTTCACATTTTAAATTCTCTTGCTAAAGGTGGTCCCATAAAAAGACTGGGAAACAATAAAAATCCTTTAACTAATTTTATCAGGTCTGAAGAACTAATTATTAAATAATCAGAGGACTCTGATAACTACATTAAATTAGAAGTGTGGATCAGGAAATAAAATTAAATGTAAAAACTTTTCATTGTCCACACAAGCACAATTTATATATATAAATATATATATAAAATTTATATAGAAACATATTCTGTGTAACTAAAGTATTTTCTGTAATTGATTATTATCAAAATTATCAGCTTCCATGCCACAGTAATGTGCGTAAAATATCCTCCATTTCTTGTTTAGAAACATAGGGGGATTTCTGTGCTGCTTATGTCTGTGTGATACATTTTTAAAATTTAATGAATGCTGACATTCAGTTGCCTGGCTTGATGCAGAGATAGAGTATGTGTTTAGATAGATAGATAGATAAGAGTAGATGCTGGGAGAAACTTGATTTGGACTGTACCATTTTCTTCCTTTTAAAAACCTAAGATAACCTACAGCAAATTTTTTGCTGTCAATAATCCAGTTTTTTTAAATACAAAACTTCTCATCTACTTTTAAGTTCATTATAATGCTACAGTAAAATAACATTTACAGACCTAAAATGCACAACTTTAAGATATGCTATTAAAGCTTAAATATTATTAAAACCATTTTACTTGAAATTACTCATAGAAATTTAATTTTTAATACCTCTACTGGAAAAAAAAATAGGTGAAGCCAGGTATTTTAAATGATGTCATAATTGTTATATACTATTTCATTTTGTTATCATTATGAGTCAGTTTGATTTATCCCAGCTTGGAATATTAGACTAGACATGAAGCAGTAGGAACAGTCTTACAAGCTAAAAAAAGTATATATTCTTATATATATGTGTATTTATTTATTTATTTATTTATATTCACATGAATATCCTCTTGCTCTCTAGTCTCTTCCAAGAAAAGTTTCCCCTTGTCAGTCTGCTGATCCTAGTATCATCTTAGAGAAGATATTTTGAAGTACAGGCTTCTTTTCCTTCATGCTGTTTTAACTATGGTTTTATGTAGGTAAATACATGCCCTTTGTGCTTATATTTAGCTTAAGTACTAAGCTGTTCTTTTTACTTTTGTCTTGCTGAACTACTTAACGTTTTCTGGGTTTTTCATGTGTTCAATATTTGCCTAAGCAGCCTGCAGTCACTTTCTTCCTGACATTTTAAGAAATTTCAGGTATTTTCTTCCAAGCTAGGATTCAGACCTGAGTCCTATTATTTTTAGGGACCATTTTAAGTTTCTAGTATTATGAAGTATATCTAAAAAATGTTGTACTTCAGTTTTCATCCAAAATGATTTTTGCATCTGATTGCAACTCTGCAAACTCATCTTGGCTTCTTGGTTTTCAGAGTGCTGCATTGGAAATGTTTTGTCTATTCATAAAGTGGGAACAGCATGGCAATAGCTGCTCAGGGGTCTCCAAACTCATTTTTCAGTACACCAGTTGGAGAGACCATACCAAGACAGAGAAATCAAGTTTTACCCTTATACTGCTGTTATTGTACTTCACCGACCGTGTCTCATCTATTACTCTGCCATCCGTTACCTCACAGGAAACTAATGGGAGATGCATAATTTTTCTTGAAAATGCTAAATTATATAGGAACTAAATCACTCTACTTGATTTTCATATAGTTGCAAGTTAAATTGCAGTACTGGAAATTGGGGACTAGTACATTTTGCGTCTTGAATTATCAGATTCAACACTAGAGCTCTTGATACAGTTCTCAGGAACAACCCTTCTGCCAAATGTTCACCATCACAAAAAACCAGACTCACAGACACACTATAATCCTTAACAAGTATTTTGTAAAACAACTGCTGGTGTTCCTGCAGCAATACTTGTTAGTTTTACTAGTTGTGTTAAATTTGCAAAGTGACAATTCCATATTAGCTCACTTGGTAAATAGCCTTTGACCAGATATGAATCTTTTATCGCCTCCTAAAGGCTAAACATTTCTGCATGTTTGGAATTAATTGCATTAATTTCATTATTCTGTTTCATGATCTTAAAGCTCCTACGGGTGTTTTGATCTGGTGTTTGAGGTGACTTGCTTGATCATCCCCAAGTTTCATTCTGCAGTTGTGAACAAGAGTTGACTAGTTCACTAGGTTGACTTAAAGCTGTTTGACTGTGATTGTTGTTGCTTGCCTTCTTTATGGATCACAGAGTTTATGTTAGATAAAACTCCTAAAAAATCAAGTAATGAACAGTAAAGAAATAGAATTTGTCTAAAATTTGCTAAAATGTTTTATTGTCCCTAAAAGCATAATCATGACCTTCTGTTGAAGTGGATAGAAATTTGTAGCCTCCAGGAACCTTTCACACAGATTTCATTGCAAGATTGAAGCTAAAATGAAAGGCCAGATAGTTCACAGCCATTCTGCAGGCTGTGGACTGAAAAATTATGAGTACTGGAGTAAGTTCAGACTGTTAGCAATTAAAGAGAGACTGTGAATATCCTCAGTGTTCTGTCCATGCACAGCTTGTTGAAAACTCATTAAAATCACCACCATTAGTGTCATTTCCAGGGGAATATACAGCTTACTTTAACAAAGAATTACCTGGAGCAATGATTCCATATTCTGACTTATTTCTAATAAACACATTAATTGTATTGTGGACTTCCAATTTTATTCCTCAGTTGTTTCTTAGTAGACATGTACTTACACACAAGTGTTTTTAATATATGCCACTATTACCAACCTAACAAGCTATTTTTTCTTTCTTACATAGTCTCACTAAGAAACAGAAGGTTCTAAAATTCCCAGTTATGTTTTTCATCTTGTGCCTTCCGAGGTATCACACTGGTGTCCTGTTGGAATTTTGTAAGCAGCACTTTTAGTGATGAAAAATAAAAACTATTCCTAGCTGTAGTAGGTTTTATATTTTTATCTCAGGAGACCTTAGAAAGGAGTTTAGTTTCATCACTTGAATTTTACTGAGAAGTAACCTGGAGACAAGAGAAGGAGGTAATGACTTATTCACGTTTTCTCGGTAAGCCGGTGACAGAAATTGAACTTTTGTCTCCTGAATTCTAGCCAAATATTTTCTCAAGCCTACTCTCCTTCTGCACAGGAGCGCAGATTCCAAAATGTCAGAAGACATAAAAAGCAGACAATGTAAACAGGTGCAAATGAACACACAATTCATAAAATCCTGGCTCCACATAAGTTGATGGCAAAACTTCCTGCAGCTTTTATGGAGTCAGGACTTTCATCAGGTCAGACCATCTTTTAAAGAAAATAGTTCCATATTTACACTAGTGGGTATTTTAAGATCTAATACCTTTTTTTTTCCCATATACCTTTTGAGTTACCATAGGTTCTCTAATTAAACTTGAACCAGACCTTAACCCTATTCTTTGAATTCCCTTTGCTTTAAAGAAAAAAATCTGACAAATCTGTGTTCTTGGCTTGGTTCCTTTGTATTTTCATTGTATATGTATTATTTTATCTGCTGGTGATAAAGCTCACTGTTACTTATAGATACTTTCAATTAAATATCTTTTCATTTGTGCTATGACCACAGAGTAGGATGAAGAAAGATGTGCTATGGAAATTTTTTTGTGTGTTTTGAATTTAGAGCATACATGTTTGCTATAAAAAACTTAATGATAGCGTTAAAGGTTACCACAAGTTAATTTCCTTCAGTAAGTAATGAACTTATTAATAATCTGTGAATTAGTAATTAAAAGTTTATATGAAGAACATGTTTTGCTCCTGACATTAAAGTTTGGAGTAGTGGCTATGGCTATTCAGTGTCTCTGAGTTTTTTTGTTGTTTTTTTACATAATTAAACTTAGCTTTCTCCTCCTTCAAATAATAGTCTGTGGCAGTGTGTAATAAGAATGCACTGAGACATAGAAGGCAAGGAAGTGACTTGGTGTCAAAATTAAATAATTTGTAGTTCAACAGGAAGGAATTGGTCTCTATGTAACCAGTGTCTTTCAAAAAGTATGAAAGGAAGTACTTCTTCTTAATGTTTAAAAGGAAGCTTACAAGTGGGTAAAATCCATAGAGTGAACCTTCATACAATCATAAAATAATCTCATGAGTATATTGATGCTGATTTACATAAAGTCATTCTGGAGAGAAAATGTTTTCTTGAATGAATTATTTCTTGAGGACTATATTCCTTCCTTCTCCTTTTAAACTACTAATGAGAATTCAATTAATTCAGAGAATTCTGGCTAGCACCTTTCTTAATTAAAGGGGTTCCAAAACTAATGTGGCTTATTATTCCTCACAGGAGAGCCCACTCTGTTTGGAGAGAAATGGTAGCCAGGATCTATGACAGGAAATGCATATGAGAAATGATAGAGATTCCACTGGCCATTGCATAAAATTGAAAAGGTGAAGTCAGAACAGGAAAATGTGATGTATAATGGCCATTTTGAACTAGTGGTAGTTTCCTGAGAAGCTGCCTTCCTTTCCCAACTTTGGAGATGAAAATATTGGTGAAAAATAAAACCTGCACGAAATCACAATATCCTTTGCAATGTATCACCTGTAAAAATGTGCCACTCTCATGTTAGAACAGTGAACAGAAAACAGCTGATGCAGAAATTAAACACATCAGCTTGTCCTGCAAAAGTTAAACTATTACTGGTTCTGTGTGTTGTGCCAGGAACCATTCTGGGTATTTGATTTTTCTTCTGACAGCTTCGATTCAGGAGTTTGATCTGGTTTTTAACAACATGTTTGCTTTAGAAAATATTTCTTTCTACTGAGGTAACATACTGCTGAGCAATAAAAGATCCTAGCTTGGACAATATGGATAAAGCTGTGCTCAGTATGGTAGATGCTGACTTGTCATGTGGTAAAAGGAACTTCAATACCATGTAAATGAAACTATAGATAAAGATATAGTCTACTCTTACTATGAGAGAATTAAACCTTGCTTATTAAATTGTTTTGGTGGCTGTGATGAAGATTAAAGACAAAAATTTAGCTCTTTTGAAAATACTGTGGCTTTAGGCCAGGCTAGTCAATTGTTGCATATATAAGACTAATTTTG
The DNA here is from genome assembly GCA_013401135.1 of Cettia cetti. Taxonomy (NCBI): domain Eukaryota; kingdom Metazoa; phylum Chordata; class Aves; order Passeriformes; family Sylviidae; genus Cettia; species Cettia cetti. The sequence continues at coordinate 16,752 of VZUI01012943.1, read as the reverse complement.
CAAGTAAATCACCAGCAATGTATGCACATGACCTGTAGTCAAATTCATGGAAGAGTACCAGGAATGTGGAATTGCATAGGCTGTGCTCTAAGAATTCATAATAATAGTAATATAACCAGAGGAGTATTGTCAAAACTCAGTGATGTGATTGTATTGCATATATCTAAGTCTTGTTGTCAGAACTAATGTTAAAGTCATGCTTCCATTATCCTTCCTAGTACAGGTGTGTCAAACACTGTAGTACAAACGTATGCCAAACTGTCTTTCTCTACATAGAGTACATTGTCTGATGTTTTTCCTTAATGTAACAGGCCAAAGCTATCAATGTGAACAGTGTGCCAGTCATTGGCATTAGGTGAGGATATCATATACATTTTATCAGTACTTACCAGAAGAAAACTGGCTTTACAATGAAGGTGATCAAACACTAGAACAGGTTGACCAGAGAAGGGACGGATGCCCATCTCTGAAAACTTTCAAGGTAGGTTGGACAGGGCTCTGAGCAACCTGATGTAGTTGAAGATCTCCCTGCTCATTGCAGAAAAGTTGGACTAGATAAGCCTTAAATGACACTTCCAACCCAAACTGTTCTACGATTCTATGATATTTAAAAACAGCTCTTGCTAAAAACATTTAATTTCTACCAAGTAGTAAGTTGTAGTTGAGAAGGCACATAATTATAAACATTCAGGCATCTTTTATTTCTGACACTATTCTGTATTCATATAAGCAAATGATAATTTCTTTTTTGTATTAATAACAAGCAAATAGTTAATATTGAGACTTTATGCAAACTTTCATGGATTTCCCTTAACACTAATGATACCTTTCCTGGAGTTACCTTAAGGCAGTATAACTTTACTTTGCTCTGCTCTAGCTGCCTGACTTTATCTAGAAGAAATGTTTATTGATTTAAAAGGTAACAGAGAATTGCACAGGTTGAAAGACCTGATTCTAATTGATGGTTAATCAATTTTGACCAAAATCAGAAGGAAAAACAAAGGCTACCAGCTGGGTAGTCCTATTTCAGTATCTTAACATAGCTGACTATGTGAGGTTAACTTTTTATGTCCCACCAGATAATATAGTTGCTTCTTCTAAATAATTACAGCTATGTCCATGGTAGTATAGTGCGAGAAAACATTCCAAGTTGACAGTATTCTCTATACTGTCCCGTGCATTTCCTCTCCAAAGCACTTTGTGCAGTCTGCAGGAGGGTTATGGGCTGGACAAACTAGTGGATCACTTAGGCCAAACTTTCATCTCAATTAGGTGTATTTGTGTTTTTCAGTGCTTCCTAAAACCTTTTCACGTGGTCTGGGGATCATGATGACCTCACTGAGATGACTAGTTTTACCGTTGATTCTGGTTTGAGTCCAAATTATTTTCTTTAATCATGTTCCAAATTTAAAATATTTTTAGCATTTCTTGTCTTGATTAGTTTTTTGCCAAAAACAGATTAGTATGTTCAGCATTAAAATCAGCACCACAGAATCCCATACCTATGGAGGACAGTACGTATGAAAGAAGAGAGCTCTCCAAACCGTGCAGGTCACAGTGATCTACCTATAAGTGACCCCAGTCCAGAGATTCAGCAGTTTGCTGCATGAATGTCTTTTCTGTAGCACTTTTCAGCAACGTCCCTGTAGGCTACAAGCATGACCTCTGCAGTCACGCTGCTACTGTTTGCGCATTCAACTGTTTAAAAGCCTTTAGCTGAACCCCAGAATACAAGTGGCAACCTCTTCCAGCAAAAGGCTTTCCCCACCTCCCAGCTCTGCAATGTCTAATAAGGTTCTGTGCAGCAATCCTATAAACATAGGGAAATATATCACTGTGAGTTAGTGCCTCTTGCTTTCACCAAAGAAGACAAAAGTTTACTTGGTGACCCTTTATTAATAATTGCATTAGCTAGAGCAGAACCAATATATTAGTCTTAACTCAATTTGGTTCTTTAGGGCTAAAAGTATGTGCATTTATCTTACCTAACAATGTGTATATGAAGTGCTTGCTCCATAAAAAATTACTTTCTATGGTGCATCCATTTAACTACGTCAGCTACACATTGCCCACCAAATGTCACCACTAAGACTGCCAGTGACATGCATATCCTTGGGCAGATTTAAATAGCTTCCTTTATTTTAATTAACCTGTCAGAGAAAGCTTCTTCATTTCCAACACTTAAAATTAAGCTTGGCCTAAAGTCTAAATATAGCCCTGCAGCCATAATGGATTTGAAGACCAGTCCCTTTCACAAGGGTTTTGAAATGTTCTCACAGTTGCAAACATAAGAGGAAATGGAAACTAAAAAGTAGCAGATCTGAGTACCATGCTTCCAATTTCTATTGCTGCTTTCTGATTATAACTGCTTTTTTGTCTATTTCCTTTAAAACGTCTTCCAAACCAGAATTACCAAGTGGCAAACTTCTGTATTCTTCATCTTTTTAAAATTAAACTCTTCTGCATCTTTTAAAAATCAAACTCTCATGAGCAATGGGAGTGACAAGGAAGTTTACTAGACTAAGAGATTGTAATATATCTCTAAATAAAGTATGTCTAAATCACTCTGTTGTTACAACTATCACATTTTAGCTCTATTGTCTTTTATGAACATCAATTAAATTTCTATTTGAAGCTGATGTTTTGAGACTGGAAAACCATGCCAGGAGAATTTGAAATAGGAAGGATTAGCTGACCGTATAATGTAAGGGACTGTGCAATGAAGTTGTTTGCAGTAATAACTTATTTAACCAGAGGCCTATTTAAATTCCTTGTTGCTGTTATAAAAAAGAGTGATGCCATTCACAGTCGCCTGGACAGCTCAGATAAGATCAACTTTGTCTAACTGCCTGAAAGAACTGTTTTGTTTAATCTAATGACCTAGGTTCTTTGTGTTGGTTGACACCTCCAAGGGACCCTTCATAGTATTTTGAAATGGCATTAATAATCTTTTGGAAGAGAGGGCTGTTTTTTATCAGATGTTTAACTTTTAAACTGTTAAATTATTTAAGAATAAATCCATCCTAAATTTAAAACAAAATCTGCTTTTGTTGCAAACTACTGGTTTTGAATTTGAATTTTCCTATTTTAAAAATGGTGTTTGCAATACTCATACTAGTGAGTATAATTTATACTAATGAATCACCATACATTGTTTTAAAGTAGTCCTCATAGTTGCAAACAAGTCAGAATTAAAACAGTAATTTTGAATAGTGTGAATTGTGGCATTCATTTCAATGGACAAATCATTTTGGTAGATCTGTGCTGAAACATAAAGCTGTTGCTATAGATATCAGCCCTTCTTACTGTTCCATGCCTGATTCTTTTAGAGAAAAGCTCAGCTAATAACTTTATTCTGCATCTCAAACAGCTGAAGTGTTACGTTTCTCATCTAGCTGCCACATTTCCCAGCTGTTCTGACTGCTTGACAAAATTTCATATAAGTAAAGAATACCCAGGTCCTAAAAATGTGGTATTCATATAAATTACATTAATTTTACACTTGACTTTTCTATAGTGTATCTGACTCTTTATTTATTAAGTTAATATCATATATTTCATAAAGGAGCTGCAGAATTCAAGGCTTGAGAATATACTAGGTTTTAACAGGCCTATACAACTGATTTATAACTATTTAATTGAAAAAAAAAATTAGTCTAATCACTCTTAGCACATGAATTGTGTTCAGCTTGTAAACTCCTTATTTTTTGTATGCAGAGGGATGTGTCCAATGATTAAGACCCCAAGGATTTGATTGAAAAAATAATCTGCATTTCTAAAGAAAAAAATAAGCAGTAGGGTATTTAATTCTCAACAGAAATGTTGTGATGCACGTCAAAGCATCACTAACTCTTAGTTTTAAAAACAGTATCTGCTACGTGCTTTTCCATTGGCTGGTTCACGGCTATATCTGTACTGCACAGTCTTGATCTAATAATTGCTTATTATGCAGTTGTTTATCCGCTCATTTGAAACATCCTGAAATTCAGTCTAGCTCAGCAAATTGCTGTGCTTAAGGCATTTTTACATTCTAGGAAATTATAATATCCCCAGAAGGCAAAGAATTAATAATAAAAATCCTCTTTTGTAAAAGATTATCATTGCAGAGCAAATGGAGCAGATCTTCCCTATCTTAGCACATTTAATATTCTCATTTTTTTTCTATGAAAGTTTGATGGAAACACTGTGTGGGGATCACTGTTTTATTAACTTGTTAAGAGACAAATTTCCTGAACCAATGCAGCATATTGATTTCAGTGTCTCCTATATGGAAAAGCAGCAATAGTAATGGATGACTTCTAGACATCTCCATATGAAAGTTAGCTCATTCTTTAGACATTTTGTGATCTTGATTTGTCTGTTTAGGCTTGTACTAAGGAGTTAATGATTCAGATTTACAAGGATGCTTTCTTGTTTATTACTTAGAATTTTTTCCTGCCTTCCAAATGATTTATTCCTAGTATGACCACCCCTATTGAATACTTCGCAAAGGATACACAGCTTGTCTCATTCCATTGGAAACAGTATTCTGGTGAGTAGATTTCTGGTTTGATAGGCAATAATCAGAAATTAGAACACTACATGCAGCACAGTTTTCATCAGTTCTCAAATACTATTCAACTGATTAAGCATGCATCCATCTCTGGAGTTGGGGAGCTTAATCTAGTTCTTAAAATCCATCCCATAATACAGATTACTTAATCTAATTTTGTTTATAATTGCAAACATACAAAGGTAAATATCATAGCTAAGATATTTTAAGAGAAGGAAAAAAGTAACCATCAAATCAAATTGAGTTGTGATCCTCAAGGTACTTTCCTTGAAGTTTTTCAAGTTCACAAGCATACCTGTCTTCCAAGTTTTATTTTTTGCTTTATATTTTGAGGGGAAAAAAAATCTCGCTGCTTAATCTAGGAGTTCAATGCTGATTTTACTTCCATTATTCATTTTCACTTTGCATCATTCAAGCATCAAGCAAAAACCAAATATCTCAGAGAATATGCAGGCATCTCTGTTTCTTCACCCTACAAAATGAGTGATTCATGTAGGCAAGGGCTGGAATCATAGCAAGACCATTCAAAAATCGATCTTCCTATATCTGCACTCTTACCATATTTTTCTACAAAAAGAAATGTTTGTAAGTTCCTTTCTCAGCTGTCCATATTGTATATCTTAGGATCATAAGCCTTTCAACTAAGAAATCTTAATCATCTAGACAAAGAGTCTTTTCATTAGCACAATTAAGACTACACAGGTAAGTGGTTTATGGGAAATAATTATGTATTTTTGAGCCAAGCCATCAGAAATATCTTCTGGATGTTTTTATGAAGCCTTGCCTTAGAATCTGTACAACAGATAGTTTAAATTTTTATCCCGAGTTTCAAAAATATGAATAATTACAGAAATAGAAAGATGGGAATTGAAATAGAAATGCATATAGCATTTCCAAGTATGTAAAATTTACTTCTGAAATAAGTTTAGATCACTATTTATTTGCTATCAGCAAAGAGTTTTTAGAAGTAGCAGACTTATATTTTCTTGTGGATATACAGGATATACAGTGACCTACTTTGTAGAGATGGACAGAACTGTGTCTGTGAAAATATTTAAAGTGGGTCTCTAATGCAAAACATAATTTTAAAGAGTCTTATTGAAGCAGCATCTTTTACATAAGCTCTCAGATATACTAAAGCAGTAACAATTATTCATCAAGTGATCTCAAAGCATTTCACAAAGACAGGAAAGTACTGTTTTTATTCTACGAAATGGTAGTATGAAACCTGGAGTTTTATTTTACAAAGTATCCAGTATTTCAGTTGGTTAGAAACACAAAAAGAGACAGTAAGGTCCTGCCTTACACTTAAGGAGCATGTCTATACACCACTGAAGCTTTTCCAAAATTAAATAAAGCATAGCTTTATACATGTTCATGAAGCCAAATAAATTGCCCAGGGTCTTCCAGCAGCTCAGTGGCAGAGCTGGCAATGGCATTCCTGCTCCTTGGATCTTCATGCTGAGTCCCTTCCCCTTTACCATCCCTTCATCAATGCAGTGACTGAAATGTGAAATAATTTTTTACCTGTATCAACACTGGAATAACAGGCAAGAACTGAATATGAGGAGGTGGTTCATCTGAGGAACTTTGACAAAATGTGCAGAATGCAAGTGAGCCAGAAGAACTTTATGACACATTCAGAACCTGAATTACAGTTTTAGTAATCATCAGTTCCCCTTCTTCTCTGTCATTTCTTTATTTAATATATTGCATGCAAGAGACCTACTGTGCAAGTTTTATAAGCTTGTAATAAAAATATAACAACTGTTGTATTAAATTATTTAAGTTGTAAACCATTGTAAAAAGCAGAAAAAGCTGTATCGATGTGGGACAGAAAAAATTATTGTGATGGATATAAAATACATTGTGCTGATTACTACAGAATTTTTGCCCAGTTTAGCATATTGTAAATCCTTTGTTGGCCTTAAAAATGAAACTGCATGTAGATTTTTGTAAAGAGTTGTGGCAAGTGGTTTAAGAAAAATGAATCTAAAATCAGATTTATAATTTAAAAACAAATAAGAATGTGACAGCAGACAAAAAATACCTAAGAGGTCAAAAAGAGAGAATTGTGGCAAAGCAAAGGATCGGTGTCAAACTTCCAGATTTCCCGAGGGAAAGATAGAATTCTGAAAGAAATGGATTGACCAACTTGTTATTTTAAGCAAGTAGAATAGTATTTTATTCTTTAGTGCTATACTTTTCTAATAAAGATGTACCAATAACTTTGCATCTGGCTGTGTTATATTAATAGCAATTAAAAATGCTAGATTTAGTAAAATTAGTAACTATAAAGGGAAACAATTATATTTAGAATGAAGTTCTGACTATAAATGATAAAAACCATTTAATTTTCCTTTATTCTGCTTCTTTATTCCTGGTAAGTCAAACATGAAACTGATTAAATGATGATGATTAATAATAATAGTAATCATCCTCCTCTTTTAGTATTTTCCTGTTTCACCTTTTGACCTTACCAGATTTTTGGGGACTTTTAATGACCCCAGGTGTTCTTGTGGCAGGTTGCCAATGAGTTTTCTTTGCCCTGCAAAATGATTTGGCAGAAATTCAGTTAGAGCATATTTTGTTGCCTTCATTTCTACCAAAATGGGCTTTCTATGAAAAAGAAAAGGAGGTGATGTGCTCATTCTAATGAATCTTCCTAGTAGTGGTGTAGTTGAAAAACTACTTTGTAAAGGAAGCATTTTAAAAAGAAAAGCCAACTCATTCAGCTAATATAGAGTAGAAAATGCTGGTAAGGCCCCTTTAGTGATGATTCTCCAAGTGAATTAAGACCCAAGACATAAAGTATCAGTGTTGACTCTGTGGGCCTCTTTGCTTTACTTTAAAACTGACATCTCTTCTTAAACAATTTATTTCTCTCTACCTATACTGCAAAATTGTTAGAAACAGATCTCATGCTGTTTAAAGATCACATCTTTAAACAGAATGAAGCACAAGGATAAATTATGTTCTCACTGTGCCTGAGAGGTTGGGCTTCTGTTGGTAGAAAAGATAAAGGTCACCCTTCCATCACTTGCACTTCATGTTTCTTAAAAGTGGTTAAAGCACCACATACATTTTTCTTCTGAACATTTTCAATTTCATTAATCTAGTATCTCTTTGAGCCAATGTAGTTCTTAGTAGAAATGTAACTTAAGGCTCCAGAAGCAGAAATTGCTGTCAAAAGAACCAGTGATTCAGCAGTGCTGCTGACTAACTGGTCACCTGTGGGTCCTGGCCCACCTGACAGGTCTAGGGGCTGATCCACCTGGGTAAACCTGAAACCTCTAAGCAACAGACCAGATCTGGGCAGCTTTTCCATTTACTGCTGGGCTATGCTATGTACTTTACCTGTCACACAAAATGTGTAATCCCAAAAGGCATTCTACAAAAGTTTTTGGGTTTTTTTGTTTGTTTTTTTTTTTTAACATTCGAGACCATGTATTTTGGTGAAGAAACAATCTTCTTTTTTAAAAAAATATATATATTTGTGTGATAATTTAATTTCATTTCAGACTTTTGTAATACACTGTGGTATAAAATATATAGCAATATTTAGTAAGAAATCATAATACAGTTAGATGTATAGACAGATATAATGGACTGTTTTATCATAAAGTCCACAGGTAGCTTTCAGATGACCTGTAAACAACCCCATCTATTGATGGTGGAAGAAGAGCAGAGGTCTCCAAGCTGTGAAATCATTTAACAACATGTGCAGCACTGCTCTTCTGGGACTGTGATTTTAATTTCCAGAGATCCAAGAGCAGCCCAAGCAAAAGGATGATTCAGTTCTTTGCCACTGTATTGTTGTTTGTAAGTGTCCTCAGTGTGGTATGCTCTCAAGAGAAGAGGTGTATGCTGGGTCAGCATTTGGGCTCAGTTGTTGACTTTTCTACAAATTACCTCAACAAATCATATAATTATTCCACTGTTTTCTATGGCTCAGTTTCCTACCTGTGCTATGTTCCTTTTTCAGCTCTCAGGTTTTTTGTGTCAATGGTAAACTCTTGGTGGTAGACTTTGCTATTTAGTGCCTGATAAAATGACACGTAAGTCTTGCTGAAGGCTTTTGTAAATTATGCTATTAATAACTTCGAGTTAGAGCAAAAATGACTTGCAGCTCGGATGGCTGTGTGACCAAGTTACAGACCCTTTTTCTTTCATTTTGCTCTTGGCTGAGACAGCTGAATGACTCTCCCAAGCCTCCTGTTCCCAACTCCGTAACAAACTGTGAGCTCATATTACACAGGAAGCACTAGCACTGAGATTTATTTCTCATCCTTGGAGACCATGAGAAGGAACAAAAGACTTTCATCTCTCTTTTTGTTCCTTGGCTGTAGGGAGAAGGAGGGTACTGATATCTTGGGTCACTGCCATACAGGATAAAAATCCAATTAATGTAAATCTGCCAGATCAAGGGGAAGTAAGTAGTGTGGCTATCAAGAGCCACAAATTTCTGGGTGGATCATCAGCAACCTGTGGCAGTACAATTTCCCCATTAAAACAGAAGCTCGGTTTTGTTCCACCTCTAAATACTGGTCTGCCCTTTTTTTAAGCCTGCTCTGGCTAATTTTGTGTAAGTTGTCAGTAGCAGCAGTAATGAAATTTTACTCATTTGTTGACTCACTCAGCACAAAAGGCAGTGAATGCCATGACCAGTCTGTTACATCTTCCAGGCAGCTTTGATTAAACTGCTATGAAGCCAGACCTGGATCAATATGAATGATCTTCATCGACCTAATAATGTATTTAACATGTTCGGTGCACTTTTATCTGTTTCTGTTAGAATATGCTGTTTACATTAGTGCAGGAGATCGATTTAAAGTTTCAGAGTTCTTTACAATGGTAAACATTAGAAATAACCTCACTAGTTTGCATATAGTACAATATATAAATATATAATCTACCATGCAATCTCCTCAGCATGTGTAAATTAGCATAGCTACCATTTATAGTTGTTGAGAATCTGGCCTGGAAACTGAAAACAATAATTCCATCAGTATTATTTTAAATTATCACAGCTTAACTTGACACAAAGCAAGTACCACATGATCTTCTTTATACCCAATCGGAAGATGCTTAACACTGCTCCTTTTAGAAAGCTTTTCTATTTTTTGTAGACTAAATTCTCCTACCAGCAGGAGTCCTCTGTTATGAGGACACATGTAGTGTCATCTAATTATATAAATATCTCTTTATGGCCTTTTGGATGCACTGTGTCCAGTCAGGTATTTCTTTAACCCACTGGCTTTGAAGACTATTTAGCAGACTTCAATAAAGGAACAAATGTGGAAGCTGTACCAAACATATCACTTGGGGATGTCAAAGCACTTAACAAACATTGTTACAACTTAGTCCATGTGTAACCACTGAAGGACATATTTGCTTCAGTATGTCTCATGACAGCTTCTTAAAAAATACACTTAAGTGAATTTAACACTTGTGAAAGGTGCCAGATTGACAGGCCCTAGAGATAAAAGTTCTTGCATTAGCAGCAGGCACAGCCGGGCTTCCCACACACGCTGCCCCACCAGTGTCCCCAACCCTACCTGAAGGGCACAGCAACCAACTGTCCTGCAGCTTGCAAATCTGTCCATCTCATGCTCCTGGACTATGGGCCAAGAGTCAGTAGCTGTAATTTGACCTAAGGGTGAAAAACCAAGTTCCATAATTAATGCACAGGTGCTGTTGCAGTTGATCATTTTCACACCAAGTTTTCAACTAATCTGAAAAAAAAAATGAAGTACATGTTTATCTGATTTAGAGTACAACAAAAACATGTGTGTGAGCCTCTAGTCAATCCTGTGGCTCTGTCTGCCCACACAGGCACAGTCAGGTGAGGCTATATGAGTGAACAAGTACATACACAAGCGCACTCTTAAATGCCTCCTGAAAAATGGGTCCTTACTGCTTCCTATGTTTGTAATAATCTGTCCCCATTCATAACTCATCCCTGCTTGGTGTCATTACAGCCCATCCTCCCCAGAGATTCTGGACACAGCTGGCATACAAATTCAATGACCATCCCCCCGTAAAGAGATTGGATCGTTACAGGGTTGAAGGATAGCACACAGGGAAAACAGGCTCATGATCTTTGCACTCTGTCATGGTTTTAGAAAAAGCACAAGTTCTTCTCTGAATGATTGTACTTGGAAAATTCTCCATTCTCTTTGAAATTATATTTAGACCTCACTGTATTGGAAGGGCATGCTTAAGTGTTTCTTTATTTAGTGCAGAGGGCTAATGACATTTTAAACAAAAGTGTACATTTATAACCTTGTATAGGCCGATTCTCAGTCTCTATATAGGGCATGACTAAAAACAGAACATTGGAAAACACACAGTGATGAGTCTTCATGTTCTGCAATTTTCTAAGATGTAGCCAGCAGCTTGAAAGATTTATTATGGAAGCCAAATATTTTTTTTTTCTATTGAGAAACAGCCCTAACTAATACACAAAGGACCTCAGCAACATTTGTTTATCTTTAAAAGAGTCATATTTATTTCTGTAACTTGCTGTTGATGTGCCTGATAACATACCTAATTGGACTGGTGCACTTTGGAAAGTAACTAAAGTTGGGTGGCTTATAGTTCTTTTAGGGATGGCATTTGGGTCTGAAATTATAATTGTTGTAAATATTAATATATTTTATGATTATCATTGCCTTACTTCCTTTTCTCCTCAGCCTTTCTGGTGTATCTGTCACACTATACAACTTTAGGAAGCATCCCTACCATCCTAAGTCCATATTACACCTAGGATGAAGTTTAGGTTTCAAAATTTGAGAGGAAGTTCATGGGAGAATATATACTTGGAAAAGGATGTTTTAAGATGGTAGTGTCCATGAACTCTGCTTGAATATGTTGCCTCACCCAGTCTCAGTTTTGCTGTGCAGGCTGTTTACTATTAAAAAAAGACCATTTTAGGTCATCTTCTCTTTCACAGGTTTGGTCTCTTTAGTACTGGTTTCATGTTTTATTCAACATAGTTTCAAATACTCAATGTACCTGAGTCATGTTTTCTTTTGGACTATTTTTGGGTTTTATTTTTTGGTCTACTTGTATTTGTAGAGTACCCCAATGGCATTTTCTTTTCATTACTTTTATTCAGTAGTTCCTAATTTTGCCTATATTGTGTTATAAATTTCACCTGCTACTTTTTACCTGCCAGTGCTATTAAGTCTTTCTTCATCAACCACCTTTTTAATATTTTTGACCTAGTAGCTGGCCTTTTGCTTTCAGAGACAAAAGACTTACCTTGTCTGCTAATGAGAGAGGAGGAGGGCAACACCAGCAACCTTCTCATACAGAAGGCCAATGCTCCACTCCCAGAAAGATGCAGGGGGAGAGAAAAAGATGTTTACCAGTTTTTTCTAAGATGCACAGTATACTTGAGCACCACTATTTAGAAGCAAAGGACTCCTGAAGTTTATCTACCCCGTTCTGAGTTACTTTCTCAGTTCATTATTTGAAAAGTCTTTATAGATGTGAGGCATTGCTTTAATTTTGATTTTAAAAGGCTAGAAAATAGAATTCCTTATTAGGGAATGATAGGGGAGAGGTTCTTTCACGACTGAGTTAAACAGAAGCCTTCAGAAGAATAGAAAGGAGTTGGTTCATTCCCATCTTCATGTAAATTGAATTACAGGGTTTAGTAAGTGAAACAGATCATAAGATAAATCCTGCAGAGGCTGGGAAGCACTAATTAACGCCCACAGTGAGTAACTTTTCTGAAATTGGTCTTTAATCAAACTTTGCTCTGAAAACAAAACAAGACATTGTGGCAGCTTGATAAAAGAGATGCATCGCCAAGGCTGACAGGCCCACAATCAAACCAATACTAAAAATAACTGTTTTGTCTACTAATTTTCTTTCAGATGCTAAAAAAATGGATGAGCTGCAGTCTGAAAAGACTTGTACAGTTACTCAGCCAAGTGACTCAGCTCTAGAAAAGTGAGGGTCCTGTAAATGTTAATGCCCTCCCTGTTGAAACAGAGAAACAGCAGAGAGGATTATGAGGCTAGGAGAGGAAGAGGCAGCATGAAAGCTGATCATTTTATACCAGCTGTCCCTCTCCTCTTGCTGCTGGTGGTGCACAGTTAGGCATCCTGACTGACTTACTAGTGTGGATTAAGATAAACCAGTCACTTATTTTTCTTGTATCTCATATGAACAGTAAGGTCCACAACTGCTGCCTTTTGTGCTCACAACTTCTCCTCACTAAATTTGAGAACAGGAGTTATCGATAAAGCATGCAGGGAAACAGGTCATTTTCCTCATTTCTTTTCATCTACTCAGCTGTAGGAAGAGATGCTACAACTCCTGTGGGTATCCATCAAGCCTAGAGCAACTTTCATTATGTTTTCACTGCAGCCTGCTTAAAAACATTGCTAGAGCTTTTAGGTTTGGGATAGATCCCAAATGGGTAAGAAGTCCACTGCAAAAACAGGACTAGCAGTAAAATACAACAGAGCATGAGTATTTTCTTTATAGCAGATCTTTCTCTTGGCACAAAAAAGACATGGACCTGTTGAAGCAGGTCCATAGGAGGGCCACAAAAATGTCAGAGGAGTGGAACATCTCCCTCCAGTGAGGAAAGACTGACATAGTTGGGGTTATTTAGCTTGGAGAAGGCTCTTGGGAGATTGTTTATTGGCCTTTCAATATGTACAAGGAGCTTATTAGAAAGATGGGAGAGACATTTTAATAGGGCTTGTAGTGTAGTGTAGCCCTTACCCAAGGGGTAATGGTTTTAAACTAAAGGAGGCTAGATTCCGACTAGATACGAGGAAGAAGTTTTTTACAGTGAGGGCAGTGAGACGCTGGAACAGGTTGCCCAGTGATTGATGTATCATCCCTGGAAACTTTTCAGGTCAGGTTGAATCAGGCTCTGAACCACCTGGTCTGGTTGAAGATGCTCTGCTTATTGCAGGGGAGGGGGGTGGACTGCATGAGCTTTGAAGGTCCCTTCTAACTCAAACTGTTTAATGATTCCATGATTTCTCTTGGTGAATGCTCTGCTGGGTGAAGTGTTGCCCTCCTTCTGGATCCAAAGTGACAGAGTTTTGAGTCTGGATCCTAATAACCATATCCTTCACAAAAGAGGTTGCAATCATCTAAAATGGTTATCCAATATTAAGAACAAGCTGAAAGAGGATGTCTAGCATTGGACCTACTGCTTTCAGTACAGGCTGTATTTTCATCTGTTAAGTCGTTACTTGAAAAAAGGTATTTTCATTGTTACAACTAAAACTAGTTTAGTGTTATAAGAAAGAAGCTTGTCAGTATAGATGGGTACATGTGAGGAATTCTTGGAGATAAGTTTTTATGAAAAAATTGTTTGCAAATACAGACATGCAGATCTGGCTGCTTTGGCAACTGACCAGGCATGTGACTTGAGTTCCAAACACAACTACCACTCCCTCTGTAATTTCTTTTTTTTTTTTGTTTTAATTTTGTGGTATGTATACTTACAAATAGGCCTGAAACAGTAAATCTGGAGGTTTTTTTCTTGAAGTCTAAATTATACCAGTTACATTTTTTGTAACAAATGTTATTGTGTATTTACCATTCAACAGGAAAGCTCATTCATCAATTGTTGTCATTGAAAGAAGGGAGAGAAATCTAGACACAGTTTAAAAAATCTCAACTACACGGATTATGTTATGAAAATTATCTAGCAAAGAATGCAAGTTTTATAATCACAGTTCCAAGGGCTGCCATAGGAAATCACAGGTTTAAAGTGGTTTTACAGCCTTATCCAAACTCCTACTGGTCATTTGTCTCATATATCACGGCTATAACAGACTTCCCCTGAAATTCAAAGCAACTGCTTAACTTGTAGTCAGATAAATATCCTAGGCCAGAGTGACTGAAGTGCATCGTCAGTATTTCATGAAAGAGCTTACATCAGTTTTGAAAAACCAGTCCCTTAAAAGCATAATGACCGACCTGAAATAATTACTTACTATCAAGAATAGTAACAAAAAGCATAGGGCACTGCATGAAAAGCCAAGTATTGCACTGTGAAAAATATCCATATTGTGATTTAAAATCTTTAGATCTGCAGCAAAAAAAATCAGCAAAAAATCATATTTTGCCAAGTGACTCCCTTTTATATTCCAACAGTATATTCTTATTTACTGGGTTTGATTTTATTTTTGATAGAAAGCATTAATTGCAATGATGCAAACAAACTATGCAGTTTTTTTTTTCTCAAGACTTATATTCCACTACATCATTTTATGTTAAGAAAAATATATGAAAAACTCTGGACTGTAAAAACAGACAATATTTTAAAGAAGAGTTACTGTTCTTGCTGTGGTTGTACACCACAGAGACAGTCAGCTGGATGTTTAAGAAAGGGAGGGGCATCTCCAGTTCCTTCTGTTTCACCTTTTCATTGCACTGCCTGATCATTTAAGGCAGAGGCTTGTTCCAGACAGCTTTAATTAAACTATGCTGTGAAACTGTATATAGATCAATGGAAATGATCCATAACAAGCTAATCGTGTATTTAACAGTGTTCAGTCCAGTTCAATCACCTTCTAACATTTCTGTGGCTTTACATTCATGTGCAAAGCCCTGAATGTGTATATGTATTTTTAATCCATCTCATTAGTGACCATATGCTTTGGCTTCAAGGGAGACAAGAACTGTCTGCAATCTGCCAGGGATTTAGGGACATCAATAATTTGTGAATAGTCATGTTGGTACTGGTCGAAGGGTTAAGTGTTCTGCACACCAGGGGCAGATCTTTTGGGACTGGAACTCTTAGTCAACTGTTAGGAACCTGATCCCCTCTGATGCATCTTTTCAAAGTACATGCTGTATGTCAGATCTCTGCAGCAGAAGCAGTGGAGCTTTATTAGCTCAGGGATTTAAAAACCTGCTCTAAGCATTGTTACAATATATTTTGGTTAAAAAGTGAAGGAAAGATAGTAGTAATATGAAAGTTATTTTTTATGCACTGGGCTAAATGTGATCTTCCTTTTTGCTACCATTTTCCTTTTTCATATGAGCTATTAGATTACTACTCCTCTGCAGATATACAGTGAACCAAGAACATGCAACAATAGCAGGGACCTGATTTTGAAAATGTAAGTGGATTCTGCGGCCTCACCTGCCGGATACTGCCTAAATCCTGCTAAGGCCAGTGACAGCAAAGATGTAAAAATCACCTCCTAGTCTTTTGGAATGACCCTTTAGGAGCTGCCAGAGCACTTTTTTTTCTACCTAGTAGGAAAATCACCTTTAAAAACGATTGCTTACTCTCTTAGTTTGTGCCATGTTATATGGAAGGGCTGCTAAGTCAGCATGAAAGATCATCAAATTATTGATTTCAGTATCCTGTCTTCACAAAGCAATGGCAGAAATAAATAGTAATGCCAGAAGACACTGAATAAATTTTGTTTATTTTAAAGTTTTAGGTTTTGTCCATATTCCTCAGCTGTACCCAGGTTATTAAAAAAAAAAAAAAAAAAAAGAAAGAATAGCAGTGTGGGAAGACATTTCATATGGGACTTGCTCCCTAAATTTCTGTGGATCATTTGGGAGCAGAGGAATCCATCTTGCAGGATGTTCACCTGCTTTGAGCAAATTTCATGTATTTATGATCATAAAATCATAGGATAGTTTTGGCTGGCAGGGACATTAAAAATCATCTAGTTCCAAACCCCCTGCCTTGGGCAGGGTCCTGTTTCAATAGACCAGATTGCCCTGAGCTCCATCCAACCTGGCCAGGAACAATTCCAGGGCTGGAGCATACACAATTTCTCTGCTTCACCACACACAGTAAAGAATTTTCTCCTAATATCTAATTTAAACCTACTCTTTTCAGTTTGAAGCCATTACCCCTTGTCCTATCACTACAGTCCTTTTCCATCTTTCTGGTAGGATCCCTTTAGGTACTGGAAGGCCACAATAAGGTCGCACTTAAACCTTCTCCTTTCCAGGCTGAACAAACCAAATTTTCTCAGCCTTTTCTCACAGGAGAGGTGCTCCATCCCTCTGATCATCTTCAAGGCCCTCCTCTGGAGTCACTCCAGCAGCTCCATGTCCTTCCTGTGCTGGCACCCAGAGCTGGGTGCAGCCCTGCAGGTGGGGTCTCAGCAGAGCAGAGCAGAGGGGCAGGATCCCCTCCCTGGCCCTGCTGCCCACGCTGCTCTGGATGCAGCCCAGGACACGTTTGG
>VZUI01012922.1:0-39805 GCA_013401135.1 Cettia cetti | reverse complement strand
CATCCATCCATCCATCCATCCATCCATCCATCCATCCATCCATCCATCCATCCATCCATCCATCCATCCATCCATCCCCTGTTTTGGATCCAGGCCCTGGAATTCCCACCTGCTGGTGTTGTGGAACCAGGCCAGCAGCTTTTCCTCACAAGAGAATATCTAGGCCAAAATTGTCATTCTTGAATTTTTCATTCAATGACAAAATTGCACTTGAGAACAGTTATTGTGTGAATCATTAGTCGTGCTTTTTTTATGAGAAGATTTTTAGAGCAAAATTGTTGGTCCTACAGCCTGTGGCTTCTAATTTCACTCTATTTTCACTTTAGAAATTTTTTTCCTTAGAGACCCCTCTATCCCATTTTCTTGAAGACTGAAACCCTGTGAAAAATCAGAGATGAACAAGGTTTTGGCAGAGGGGAACTAGAAAAGAAAGGGCTTCAGGGGGAAAAAAAGCTATTAGCTGCAGAAGTGTTTATCTCACAGTTTTGTGTATTTAAGCAGACAGACATGGTTTATATTTGTGAAAATGCAAAGCTGCTCCTGCTTTGAAGCTGCAGGGGCTTTGGCCTTTACTTCTCTTGCTCTGACACTCTGTATTAAAGGTTTTAGGTTTATTAAAAGATGTTAGAGGTGATTTTGGACCTGGCATGTGCTGGGGATGTGATGTTGGTGGTGTGTGGCCCTGGCTGGCTGAAATGTCCTGGCTGGGCTGAAACCACTGAATTCCACAGCCCAGGGACTCCTTGCAGGGACAAAGTGTAGAAGAGCCCTGGCTGACCCAATCTGGGTCACTTCTCCTATCTGCACCTCTTGGTTTCATGGAAATTTCCAGAAATCATCACCAAACAACAGCAGGTCCTGGAGGTGCTGCACCACAGGTTGAACAAAAGGAATTCTGATGGGAATATTTGTGTGGAAGGCTGCTGGATCAAACTGGGAATTGTTGTATTTGATCTTCTGAGGCACCAAATCTCTGTGGTTTTGAGCAGTGCAAGGCTGAATCTGGATGAGCTCCTCTGCCCCAACATGGACATGCTCCAGGGAACAGATCTGGGCAGAGAAACAAAACTTTCTGCTTTTTCTTCAGCATTCCTGCCTTGGGGCAGCCACAATTCCCTCTTGACCTGCTGTCTTGGCCTCATTCTTCTTCACATCCCAAAATGTGTGAAAGGCAGAAGTGGGAGCAGAAAGGAGCATGGAAAGAGCTAAATTTTGGGTTGTTATTTTTGCTGTGTTTTCTGAGATTCTTGTGGAAAAGCCCTTTCTTAGAGAGCCAGCCTTGCACACATCACCTCCAACCCGTGATTTGTTCAGTACTGAGCTGGTTTGATAAAGGCTCAACAAAAAGATGCATTCACTATTATAAACACACTGATTTCAAGGCCCAATAAAGCCAGCAGAGAGTGGGAAGGAGACCCAGATCTCACTTTCTCTGGAGGCTTTCCAGTGACAGGCTCTTGCTGGTTATTTGACAGAAGCCATCACCAGGTATCCTTGGAGGTGAGCATTTAATGTAGGATTCATTTTAGCATTTGATTCAGTGGCAATTATCCCTTGAACACTATCAGGGAAATGACACTAATGCACTCTGCATTCTGCTGCTTTCAGAGACTACACCTGGTGCCTAAAAGGGAGAAAGCAAGCACTGGAGCAAGAGAAACCAGCTTGTATTCAGTTAAAATTTATTTATAGGCTGGTGTTTCTGAAACAGATCCTGTCTTTTTTCTTTAGTGGATATATTTTATATATTTATCTCTCACACTTGTGAATTGTGGGACATCTCATGCCTGGAAATTCACCTTTTGAGGAGACCAGTGTTGGCACATGAAACCTAAACCACAAAAAACTGTTTGTCATCTACCTCATGCTGCTGAACCTATGAACCCAAGAATGTGCAAGCTGTGTTCTCTCCCTTCCATATGATCATCACATTGAACCCAACTCATATTTCTGGTTTATCATGCAGAACCTACCAAAAGAAGAGCCACTGAATTTGTAACAAAATCTTTACACTCAGCTACATCCATAAAAAAAAGTAAAGAGTGTGAAAATTGGCTGGGAGACTCCTGGAAAGGAAAGGAAGCCTTGGAGATGCTGGATCTAGAAAAGGTGTGACTGGAGGAGAACAGGCTGTCTTTGAAATCACTTTTAGCTGGGAAAAATGGGCAGAGTAGCTGCATTTACCATTTTGTTGGGAGCCAGTTCCTCCACTCATGGACTACATCTGAGTGGGGCTCATTTGTGCATCGTGAACAGGTTGCATTTCTCAAAAGAGCAAAGCTGGGCATCAGCTTGAAATTTTGGAGGTTGCCATGGTTTCAGTATTTTTATCTTCTCTTCAAGTCAATAAGATGGCATTGCCAATTTCAGAACAATCACACCTGAAAAATGGGACTTTCTTGCTTGTAGGAGTCTGAGGTTTAGAACACACATGTGGAACTGAGCAGATATTGCAGCCCTGAGCTAAACTGGTCACAAAATGGGCAAAGAGTGACAATTCTGAGCAAACAGGATGCATTTCTCACAGGGTCCATGAGTCAATGCAAAAAAGAGATTAGATTAGGTTTATAATGTAGGAGAAATGTGGAGCATTCTGTGAACTTTTCAAAGCCTGAGCTTGAGTAGGGAAAGCCACTGGAAAAAAAAAATTCCAATTAGCGAAGTCATTAGCCAGGAAGAGAAAATGACTCAGAGAAAGTGCCAGTGGGTTGAGTAGCGAGCTGGCCTCTCTCTTTGGAGAGAGACAGCTCAACCTTCTGGAGTCTGATCTGTCTCATCCAGCATCAGCATCTTCGCTGAAACACATCTCCAAATGTTCCAAGAACCAGGTTTTACTCTCGTGAGATTCAGCTCGAGAAGCACAGCAAAGAACACTCTGTTCTCTTCAGTCAGAGCCAGCACTGGCCACATCCTCCAAAGGGCCTTTAATTAAGAGTTAATTGCAGAGGCCCTGCAGACACTAGTGCTGATCTATCTGTTTGGGTGAAGATTTGTTTATCCCTTAAATTGAAAGCTTGGTGTGAAGGGGCTGAGCTGGCTGTTGGAGGAGCAAAGGGAAGGAGCTGGGGCTGTGTGGAGGTGGCTGCAGTGGCAGCGAGCAGACAGGAGCAGCGACTCAAGTGAGCTGCTCCTCCTTGGCACAGCAGCCCTGTCCCACCTGCAGGAACTCAGGCTGTGCCCTGAGCAGGGTGGAAAGCTTTGCAGGGCCTCTGTAAGGAGAAGGATTTGCTCTCAATGCAGTCTGGGGCACCTCAGGGGTGTTTGGGTCCAGTGCTGCAGAGATGTTTTGGCTCAGGGAGGAATGCTCCTGGCTGAGAGCTTTTTGCCAGAGGAGAGGTGAGAGCTGTGCTGAAGACAGAGTAAGTAGGAAAACATGGGAAATTGGAAGGGAATTCACTCATCTTTTAACACAGATAGTGCTTCCCTCCTTGGGGTGGAAATAAACCCCACCTTCAGAGCAGAGGATTCACAAACACACACGTGCCTTTACACTGGGATGGGGTTTTATCTGGAATCTGTATCTGTGCTTTTATTAAAATTCAGGATACTTCAAGTACCTCTTTATTTATCATCTCCCCATTCAACCAAGATCTGTGAGGTTGAGACATAAAACCTTCACACCTGGGCTGTTTGCACATAGTTTTTTTAACTATTGTTACATTTCTCTCTTTTTCCTCTCTTTTTCCTCCTCCCCAGAAGCCCACTTATTCAGCAGCTAAGGTAAAACATTTTATTTAGCCACTAAAAATCCCTTATCTGTCTCACAGCTGCTTTATAGTGCTCATTTACTCCAGAACTCAACAAAATAGAGCCACAAATCACTGCCTGAACAGAATAAAAAAAACCCCTAAACCTTTCAAACCACAGCTCCATGCATTTTGACCCATCACTGTTTTAGGAGCTGGGTGCCTTCCAAAAAAAGCTGATGTGTTGCTCCTTTTGACTCTCCATGAGGATAGAGGATTTTTTCAGGTGTTTAATCCCCAGAAAGCCATGATGCAAAGCTCATATTTACATCCCTCCTGGAAAAAAAATAAAAAAAAATAAAAAAAAATAAAAAAAAAAAAAAAAAAAAAAAAAAAAAAAAAAAAAAAAAAAAGGGACTCTTCCTGAGCTCTTCCCTGGAGCTCCAGGATTCTGCCAGCTCATAAGCTTTGCAGACTGATCCCTCGCTCCTGTGGAATGCACTCATCATGTTGAATCAATATCTGGGAGAGAAAGGAGGTCTCAGGGTGAAACAAGGTCCCAACAAACTGAACACATGAAAAATGCAACGTCTGGAGCTTCAGCCTCAGCTGAGCTTCCAAAGGGAAGCAAATGCCAGGACTTGGAATTTCAGGAAAAACAAGTGGAAGGGGTTGGTTTTTTTTTGGCAAACAGGCCAAGAGCTTTATCCTTTCTCAGGAGCTCACCCTCAGTGTACAGTGAGCTGCTGTTAATAAATGGAGGGGCTCCAAAGAAGTGAATAATTGCAGTGGTCTGCAGGCCACTCAAAGGCCCCTTTTCAGAGAGAGAGGGGAAAGGAGCCTCTGAGAGATGTTTAATGCAGTGTCCTCAGCAATTGCACCAAAGCACAGC
The DNA here is from genome assembly GCA_013401135.1 of Cettia cetti. NCBI lineage: Eukaryota > Metazoa > Chordata > Aves > Passeriformes > Sylviidae > Cettia > Cettia cetti. The sequence goes on along the minus strand of VZUI01012922.1, from coordinate 35,227 downwards.
ACAGGAGGACAGATTTCTTCAGTCAGGGTGGAAGTGCTGGGTAGGAAGCCAAAATTTTCCTATTTCTCACATTAATCCCACCTAGATTTAACTTCAGAGTGCTTTTGTCATCGGCTATGGATCTCTCTGAGGTGACAGACAGGTGACAAACTTTTAATCCTGGCTATGAAAGGTGTTTGCTGCCAGGAATCTTATCTTCCATATCCCAGGGACACAATAACTTTGTGCTGGAGCTGTGCAGCAGGGACACTACATCCCACTGCTGGCACCTCTCAGTTCAAAGGCAGCCCAGAGCCAGATAAATGATGGCAGTGACTTAGCTTTGACATTTTTCTTTTCATTTAACAACCATGACACATAAGAATGTTTCTGCTGTAACATTTAAGTCAGGTGAAAAGCACATTTAAATGTCTGATACTGATTTTTTTCTGAGAAAGATATGATTATTAATCTTTTCTTTTTTAAAGAACAGCTTTTCCTGAGGAGACATGAAGCAGAAATCAGAGAGAAGGTCAGCAGTCCAGATTTGCAAAGTGGGAAGGATATCAGCCTCCTTTGTCCCCTGCCAATTTTAATTCCAGCACTGAGTCCTTGTAAGGAGCCTGACACAATCCTTGTTCTGCTTTCCTCTAACCCAGAGATACCATTGCTCCACTTCTGATCTGTGCCCATCCAAGCAGACCACATTTACCAGAGCAAGGACAATAAAGAAGTAAATATATCTGTGTTGGTGAGGGATACCCCTCCCTGATGTGACCCAGGTAAGAACAGAGGGAATTGGATCATCCCTTTGCACCAGGGGGTGAGAAGGGAGCCCATGGCCAGGCTGATGGCACAAACCTTGCTCTCAGAATCCAACAGATCCCTCATTTTATGCACTTTCTACCACACTTGAGTCTGGAAACAATCAGGAGAGGCCTTGCCTGCCAAGCTGCCTGGGACAAAGGTTACACAGACACAAAACCAGCAGAAGGCTTGAACATCCAGGTGCTGTCACAGAGCTCAACCCACCTTCACCTGCCTGCTGTGCCTTGTGCTGTCCTGAGGATGCTGCTGGCCTGAAGGAACCCCATTACCCCCCAAGGTCCAGTTTCAAGCCTTGTTGGCATTTCCAGAGCAGTCCAAAGAAGATTGAATGGCCTTGGCATGCTGTTGTCACTCTGGACTGTGGAAATCTCTGAATTTGGATTTCACTTCATGGTCCCAGAGACAAATTATGCTCTCAGGCTGTGGCAGGGTTCCAGAGAAGATGTCTCTACACTGGAGCTTTTTGTAGCTGTGAGAGTGATTGAGTAGATAGAGGCCCCCAAATGACAGGTAAGTATTGAGGATAAATGGATATAATAAAGCATAATTGCCCTAAATCACCTGCCTGGAGTTACTGAAAGAGAGGAGAGAGCAAACAGCAGTAAGACCAGTAATTTCAAGCCCACAGTTTGTCACCTGAGGGAAAGAGGTGGATAGAACAGGCAAGACTATTCCAGGGGCTGTACATAATCCTGGCTCAGTTTTCATAAAGGCAGAACTCACTGTCAGCTCTGATGGACTCGGAGCTGGTGAGATCCCTCAGGATTTGAGCTTTTATATATTTCATCTGTTTGTGATCCTGCAGTTCTTTAGTGTGTAACTCTAACTCCACACACAGTGTGAGCTGCTGCTTCCCCATTTTGGTCAAACACAACAATTCCTCTCCAGGCCTGGGAATCAAGGACACCTCACTGCCTCAGGCCCTGAGAAATATAAATAAAAGTGACATGGAGCAAACTTGGGGTAAATTACTTAATTGCCTGAAGCTGTAATTGGAAGATTAACCCCCAATATATAAATGGAACAAACATAAAAGTATGAAAACTCATGGAGGAGGCTTAATCTTCCTGAAATGCATCTGAAGGCCCTTCAATGAATACAACTGCTTTTTATTCCCTTAATTTTGTTTGGCTTCTGTTTTTAGGTAGTCCCCAAAAGGCATCAGTTTGTCCAAAGAAGCTGTTGAGGGTAGGGAGGAATATAAACAACTGGAAACAGCTGGAGACAGTTTTCCACAGCCGTGCAGCATCTGTGTCCTTTGGTAGGGGCAGAGGCAGGGTGCGTGTCCCTTAGTGTCCTTTGACCATGGTGTTTCCATGGTTTAGGGTTTTGGTTTCAGCAGCACCCTCCACAGCACTCTCAGGTAATCATTTGGGGTTTTTTTCCCAGAAGGAAACAGCTTCAGCTTGTTCTGGGAGATGGCTTTTGTTCTTAGTAATTTGTCTTTCTACATTTTTCAATTCAGTAATTGTGCAGGCATTTATTACTATAATTCACTGGGATTGCTGGCAGCCAATTCCCCCCTGTGTCAAATTCCCAGCCCTGTGCTAAGGAAGAGTGCAAGTGTGAGCATTTTCAGGAGTCACGACACGAGGTGGAAATAAAGGATAAGACCTCTGCTGGCCTTTTGCACAGAGGTGGAATTTCAGCAGCTCACTCCTGCACTGAATTCACTCCCTGCTCTTCAGGATCTGTCACTCCTCATCAATCTCCTGGGATTTCTGCTTTGCTCAGACTCACACACACCTTCCAAGGCAGTTGCACAAACCACTTTCAGTTTGCCACGCAGAAACCCTGAGCAAATACTTCTGTATTTACAAAATGTTTCTGCATGGAGAACAGAGAAATCAATTATGTTGCTGGAATCTGATGGAAGAACTGCCTGAAAAAAAAATAAGGGGGAAAAAAGAAGAGAGATGTATGCAAATCACTGAGTTTTTAGAACCATTTCACAGTCAGTGTTGTCTTCGTGCCTCATCCTGTGAGCTCCTGACTAAAGGAATTGTGTGGCAGAGCACTGGTGTGAGCTCATAAATGACTGGAAATACAAATACATACATTTCTCTGCAGGAGCATTCAGGGAAGAACAATTAAATAGATCTTAATTTAGAGACTGCCTTCACTGGTCTAATTCTGGTGAGTAAGAGAATTCAATTGAAATTTAATCAGCAGATTGAGTATTGCTAACATTTGAGAGTTAATTAGGGTAATAATTACTGAAGAAATGGATTTACTGCATTGAGGAGAAGTTGCTATGGTGTTGCCATATATGTTTGAGATAGCAATTAAAACCCATCCTCTGGTGTTGACAGAATAGCCACAGATGAAAAGTTAAATGGGCAGAACGTGGGAGCAATTCCAGCGTCACCCCAGCTCTGCTGTTCCATCCTCCCCAAGGTTTTTTTCTCTTCAAATCAGTCCCAGGTTCTGATGAGGGCTCAGACTGCCTGAGAGCTGAGGGTGGAGGATTTAATTATCCTCTGGTTTTGACTGTCAGGGAGATGGCAGGGCTGGGATGAGGAGATTTGGGAGGGAGAAAGAAAAATGTCTTCAGAAGGAGATGGCAGCACCGAGGTCTGGTCACTCCCTTGTGGAGGTGAAGGTTCAAAGGAGGCTCTGGAGAACCTGACTGAGGCTGGATAACACTTGCTTCTCGTGTCAAAAATTAGCTGGAATCAATTCTGGACCAGAATAGATGTTTGAGTAGAAATGAAGAGCAGGCAATGATGAGGAGGAGATGTCTGAGAGAGAGGCTGACACACAACCAGCGTGCTGGACAGCGCCGAGAAGCCAAAGAGGATGTAAAGGGAGAGGGTTTGGTGGGTAAATTCTCCCTGGGATCCTGACCCACCTACAGGGCTGGGAGCTGCCCTGGAGCATGGGATGCTGAGTTTTCAGAACATGGGGGATGGATGGAGAGGCTGGCAGGGGGAAGGGATTTTTATATTTAGTTGCACCAAGACATCAGAGGCTGGGTGTGGGGATTAGCAGAGGCCAGAGTGACAGGGGTAGGAGAGTGTTTGTGAGAGCCAGGAATAGAGGGAATGGCTTCAGACTGAAACAGGGGAGGCTAAATTGGATATTGGGAAGGAATTGCTCCCTGTGAGGCTGGGGAGGCCCTGGCACGGGGTGACCAGAGCAGCTGTGGCTGCCCCTGGATCCCTGGAAGTGTTGAAGGCCAGGCTGGACAGGGCTTGGAGTAACCTGGGACAGTGAAAGGTGTCCCTGCACATGGCAGGGGTGGAATGAGATGAGCTTTGAGGTCACTTCCAACTCAAAATATTCTGGGATCCTTTGGTATTTCCTGTGTGGATACACCCCACACAAGCACACTTTTAGCAGAGCTGGGTTTGCTTCACCTTCACCACAACCCCACTGTTAGAGAGCTTTAGAGGGAACATTACAGTTGGAAAAAAGAACAATTTCAGCTCAAATCCATCACCCCAGGGTATCTCCATGCTGTGCCTGGAGCTGCTGTGAGGGGAAATAAGGAGCTGTAACCAAACTTGTAATTACTCCTCCCTCCACCCTCACACCGACTTCTACACCCAAAGCAAGAGAGGAAGAACAGAAAATGTGCAAGGTGAGAATGAGAGACCTCTCTGATTCTGAGGATGTCTCTCCTGTTCTGCCCGATTTCCTTGCTGTGACATTAGAGAAGGAAGGCTCTCCCCACAGAAGGGCTGGAGCCAATTTTCCTGTGCAATTGTCAGATATTTCAACAGAGAAACATGTGAGTCTGTAATTCGTGAAGCTCAAAATTTTAAGAGAAAATTATTTCTCTTAAAATGACAAGCAAGACAAAAGGACTTTTCTTAGCACAGTGTCTCGGTATCCAACTTTTAGAATTTTTCTCTCTTTCTTAGCACAGCATCGCAGTAACTTTCAGAATTTTTCTCTGCTGACAACAAGCCGCTGTAGGAAATAGCTGCAGCCTCAGCTGAAGGATGTGATTTCTGGTGTTTATAGAGTGTAGCCCCTTGGATGTATATTTGTTACAAATAACTTTTTGCTGTGTCTCTTTTCAAGAGCAACTACAACAGCAGATCCTGTACACAGTGGAAATTCAGAAATGTATAATGCAGTGGCAGAAAATCGAGTGGAAAAAGGGTTTTTGCTATCAGATCTCGTGGCAATGTGTAGAAGAATGAATTATATTTTAACAAAATGAAGAATTTATGTAAAATGATAATGTTTTGTGTTTTCATCCTAAGTGTGAAACAAAGTGTGAGACCTTCATGAAATTTTGATGAAGTTTCTTTTTGCCAGGCCTGTGTACAGAAACTCAACTGTCAGCTCAAGCTTAAACTTTCTAAATCTTGCTTTCATTTATATGAATGAAAAATCTTCATGCAAACTCCTTGTAATGATTCTGAAAAAACGGGTTTGTTATTGTTTCAGCTTCATCTAAATAATAATTCAATATTTATTCCTATCTCTTTCTCCCAGTGTTTAAATGTTGCTGCTGTGCAAATTATTCTCAAGGATTAAAAGACCTAAATTAAAGCAGAAAAGAAAGCTGTCCAAATCCCAAATTATTTATAAGATCAGGACAACAGCTGACAAATTCTGGTGGCGTAAATTGCATTTCCCCTAATAAATTAGATTTTAAAGGAAACAGTACACAGAATTAGTTTTCCCATTTATCTTCTGATTCACCAAGATGGAAGAGGAGAACAAGCTGTAATTTTGCTGTGCCCCTCTGAGGGTGCCGGGAGGAGAAAGAGGAAGGTCCTGAACCCCAAAAGCAGCAGCATTTCCCTCCTCCAGCCCCATCCCCACCCTGTCCCTGCCTCTCTCCCTGCCCTGGGAATTCTCTCATCCCATTTGAGCTTTACAACGTCACCCTCTAGTGGAAATCCAGGTGTTTTCTTCCCCCGAATCCACCACGGAAGTACAGGAATATTCTGCTCTATTCAGAAGGCGAATGAGGGTTTTATGGGGGTAAATTAAACACAGAGTTAAATTAAACATAGAGTTGTTGGTTGTTTATTTTTCTTTGCCACACTACTGGGGTTTGAGGTATTTGCTGAGAAATGGAAGAGAAAGAGCAGGAAGGACAGAGAAAATACAAAAGGACAGCCTGAAGAGCAGCACAGCATCACTTCTTAAAGCCAGATTAAACCCCCAGGTGACTTTCCTAAACAAGAATCCCTGAATGCAGCTCTGGGAGTCAGCCAGACCTGGAGACCCTTGGTGCTCCCAGGATCAGAGGCAGTGTCCCCTCCTCTCCTCTGGCTGGTGGCAGGGTCCAGCATCACCCAGAGCTCAGCACTGAGGCTTTTAAGAGATTTTTTGAGCTCCCACTGAGGAATCAAATCCCATGGGATCCAAACCCAGGGCTGGAGGCGAACCCCACCACTGCCCCCAAAGAGAAGGGAGGGAGAAGGATATGAAAGAGTGGATTTGAAGCTTTCTTTTATCCTACATGTTTGGCAGAGATTGCTACAGCTAAACTGGGGACCTTTCCAGACACAACAACATCTTCCACTCCTTTCCCTGCTGGCTGTTCTGCTAAAGAATAGTGAATGAACCCTCCTGGAGGGCTGAGAGTACTTTTAAATAAACCTTTAAAATGAGTGCTTCCTTTAAAAGCATACACAGATGTATGATTGCTTTCTATTCCGTATTTCCATGGATATTCTTTCCTCAGTCATTTTCTGGTTTGCTTTCAGTGAGTGTATTTTTCTGGGCACGTGGCTCTCTGTTGCTGTCCTTCTGACAGAACACTTTGGGGAAATCTGCTCCTCTACAAAGGAGCTCTGCACCTGCAGCCTCCTTAGAAGGGTTTTTGCTGCTGTTTGGGGTTGTATGTCTGGGATTTTAAAGTGTTGCTGCGCTTTTTGAACGTCTTCTCAGCCAACAGATTGAATGGTTTTGTTCTAAGTGCTGATAAACTGTCACGTTCCGGCGAAAAGAGCCCAAATTGCTCCGCGGATCTCTGCCAGCTCCGAGGTGTCGGGGCTTGAAAGGCACATTTGGAAACGGAACAAGGGCTGAGCACCCCAGCCCTCACTGCTGAGCAGCCGGGGTGTCACTGCCACCCACTTTGGGACAGTGACAAGGGACCAGCCCTGTTCTGTCACACCCAGCGGCGCCACCCCGGCCCCGGAGCACCCGCCCATGTCCCCGGGAAGGGATGGGGCTGGGAACTGGGATGGGGCTGGGAGCTGAACTGGAATGGAAGCTGGAATCTGGGAACTGGGATGGAAGCTAGAATCTGGGAGCTGGGATGGAAGCTGGGAATTGGGATGGAAGCTGGGAATTGAGCTGGGATGGAAGCTGGGAATTGGGATGGAAGCTGGGAATTGAGCTGGGATGGAAGCTGGGAATTGGAATGGAAGCTGGGAATTGGGATGGGACAGAAGCTGGGAACTGAGCTGGGATGGAAACTGGAAACTGGGATGGAAGCTGGGAATTTGAGCTGGGACAGAAACAGGGAACTGGGATGGAAGCTGGGAACTGGGATGGAACGGAAGCTGGGAATTGAGCTGGGCTGGATGCTGGGATGGAGGCTGGGAGCTGGGATGGAAGCTGGGAACTGAACTGGGACGGAAACTGGGAACTGGGATGGAGGCTGGGAGCTGGGATGGAAGCTGGCTAGATGGCAGCAGAGCCCCGGGCAGCAGCATCGTCTTGGGGACACCATTCCCCAGGGACACAGCCCAGCTGCTAGAGGGACAAATAACCGGAAACCTGAAGTGAAAGTGAAATTTGATGCTTTTGGAAATGCAAAATACAGGGGCAAGGAACAGCTGGATGCAAACCAGTCTGGTGTGATGTAAATTCCCAGCTCTCACCAGGTAATGGCTGACAGCGAGGTGAAGAAGTTGTGTGGTAGCAAAGGAAAGAAAACCAACGGAAAAATCTCTTTATATCAGAAATTATGTTTTACTTGTGTTTCTACATGATGAATCCCATCCAAAATTTTCATGAAAGAGTATAATAATGGTCTGTATCCTTGGACTGACAGCCACAGGCAGGGAAAATACGAACAGTACAAAGCGCCAAGCAGCCCTGGCTCAGTGTCCCTGGGGAGAGAAGGGCAGCGGTGGCAGTGAGAAAACTTTCAATAATCACTGGGTGGAGACAGAGCCAGGGTAGCGCGTAATGCAAACAAAACAAGGAATCCATCCCCCTTCCCTCGGGCGGGCAGAGCTCAGTTTTCCTCGGGAAAGCCGGGCTCCATCGTGTGACGGTGGCTTGGGGACACAAACGCCCTCATTCCCCTTCTCCTCCTTCCCGGCTTCATCCCCTGAGCTCGGTCTCAGCCTGGGACATCCCTGCGGTCACCTGGGGTCACCTGTCACACCTGTGTCCCCTCCCCAGCCTGGCTGCTGGGGTGGGTGAGGAGCAGAACAGGCTCAGCAATAACCAAACATTCCCTGTGCTTCCCCTGCTCTTCCCGGCACGACCCCAAACCCTGTGCAAGCCTCCGAGAAGAAAATGAACTCTTCCAGCCGAGAGCAGAGCCCAGACCCCGCTGGGCTGTCCTGGGAATATCCTGGATCCCTCCCCATCCCAGCTCTCAGTTCCAGCAGACTTTGACAGGCTCAGCTCCTGGTGCCGCACACAGGACGGGGCAAATGCAGGATCTGACACGAGGCATCGTCTGCTCTGAAAATGAACCAACCAGATGGAAAATTTCAGCGTTAATCCTCTGTAGGTTAGCCCAGAGAACTAATTCTGGTCCACTCTTGTTTGTTCCCATGGAGAATAAATCACTTGGTAAAGATCTGAATAAATGAAGAGCAAAAAGAGCATTTCACACAGTGGGGTAAGAAGCACTCCACTTAATTTTGTTATGCAGCAGTGTCGGACAAGAAAGAAAGGAAAATTTTGCTGAAATTTCAAAAATCTCTGAAGTACTGACTAAATATCTGGGAAATTAAAGCAGATTATATTCTGAGAGTGAAACTAATCACTCTGTTTTCAACTGCACACAGATTACAGAGGTCCCAACAGGTGATTCAAACTTGTGGTGGTGACATAAATTTTAATAAAGGGCTGAAGAACACTGCTTAAGAACAGAATTGATTTTAAGATGTGGATTAAGTTCATATATTTTTATGATCCCATTCATATTACAAGTTGCACTTGTGTTGATGAAGGCATGGAAACGTGAGGATAAAAGAGAGTGTGATTTGCAGGGAGAAACACCTTTTTTCACATCAAACAGGTAACCTTGCAAGCACAGCAGCTCCTCTTTAAATACCGAGTTCTTGCTCGTTCTTCTTAAATATTTCAGTGTCATGTGTTAACACCAGCAGCTGTTTCTCTGGGCATAGCCTCAAATTTTCCTGCTGCAGCTCTCCCCTCCCTGTGGTGTCCATGGCTGTGACACACAAATTCACTGGTGGCTCCAGTGGAGAGAGTTTCCTCCTAAAACAACTGGTCTGTCCATGAGAATTCACCCATGTGCCACTGTCTTTATGGCAAACACCACGTGAAAAACACCTCTGCTTTTCTTCAGACTCTGTGTGTGCTGAGATGCGTTTTTAGATGCTGGTGTTGAAGTATTTAAATAAAAAAAATGTAAAGAGAGCCATGCTGACTGACCTTTGGTCAATAATCACAGGGAAAAAAAGGACAGTTCTGGCCAAGCAAACCAGAAAAACCACCCATCTCTGAATTCTTTTAGGATTATATTTCTGACAAGTGAAAGCAAGAGTATTTATGCAATTTGGCAATCTTGTAATGCAACCAGTTGGGAAATCTGTGAGGCTACTGCTGGTTTCATACACAGCTACCAAACCCAAGGGGAGATAAAAGGCAAGGAGTGTTCAGAACAGCCTGGGACACAGACAGGATTTAGCCACCCTCAGTACAAGCAGGATTGAGCCCTGTAGGCTCCAGGCTCGTTGCTGACACCCTGATAAAAAACCAACTGCTTTGCTATTTTTAACAACACCATTCTTTTGCCAAGTGTTTAATCCATTAGACCCTGATTTTCTCCTTATGGAGCTTAAAATTTCGAGTTTTGTTAAAAACCAGTGAAGATAACGTTTAAAGTTAGTATTTGAGAACATGAAAAACTGTAGGAATTCCTTAGAGGGCATTCCTGCTGGGTATGGTACTTGTATGTCACTGAAAATAATCAAACTGAGCTATTTTAATCAAAGATTAGAAACAGAGGATGTAACACCAGCAATGGGAGCCAAATCTTGTCTTGGGTGAAGATTTTGAGATTTAGCTCAGTGCTCTTAAACCTGGGGATGCATTTGACATTTTCAAGCAACACTTTGAGCTCCAATTTAATACCAATAGAGTCACTGGGATCAAAAGTGCTGAAGAAGTTGAATATTTAGTGCAGACCTTGCTACTTTGAGAAGAATTACCCATTCATTTAAAATCAGTGCAAAAACAATGGGTCCAGTTGTAAAATTATTTGCTTTGGATTAACCCTGGAATAATTAATAACAATTTCCACAGAAATCATCAGAGTGGTACTGATATTAAAAAAGCACAAGAGATGGGGATCACACTGCGTTGTGTTCTGTTTGAGATACTCTCCTACCCTTCCATGTGTAAACAGGATAATCTGTGCTTTTTGTGAAGGAGTTTACAAAGACTTAAATGTTCTGTGTGCAACTAAGTTTGAACATAAAAATCATCAATATTAAACAACACTAATCTTGCAGACTGGGGTAGTTTTAAGCCATTTATGAGGGAAACAGGAGTTTCTCCTTAGAAGAATTTTGAAAATTTAAGCAAATTATTTCTAGCGTAAAAAATTATTTAAAAAAAAAAGTAAAATAATCTTTGCCTTTAGATGACTCTCCTGTACTTTCTCATACCATGGAAGCAATCTTTGGTCAAACGCACATGAGAAAACTCCTGAATTGTGCACCTCATCTCACTGTTCATCGTTCCACACAGACAGACAAGAACAGCTTCATTTTTATCAGAATTTGATGATCATTTATATCAGAACTGATGGCAGGAAGGGGGTGATTTGTGAGATAAAACCCCCTGGAGCACTCACCAGACAGAATTTGCATTTGTTGAAATCTTCAGAGCAAAAACTGATTTTCAAATTGCCTCAAGATTTAACAGCAGCACAATCAAGGCAGTGGTGGAGAGGAGTGAACTCCAGCCCTGGTGTGAAACAGCACTAATCATCTGCAGGAGTCATCTGTGGTGTGAATAATTCATGGATTCCCAGGATTTGGGCATTAAAAATGAGAGTTCTTCTCCCTCTCCATGATTGCTCCTCTCCAAAATTGTTCTGTATTCCTCTTTTATCCCCTCAGAGACTCAGAGCTCACTCAGGTGACCCTGCCACGACATCCCAGCAAAGCTGGCAGCAGGATTTGGGAAGACAAAACCTCAGTGCTTGGGAGTTCTGCTCTCCTGAGGATAAACCCAAAGTCAACATCTAAAAGGCTGGGAAGAAATTGCTCTGTTAACTAGTGTGAAACTGTTGAGGTATTTTATGATTATTGGAGGCCTCCAGAGCTAGAAAATGTAAGGAAAAAAAGTAAAATCTCTGGTAAATTCATATTCCAGAGCAAATTTTTTTTATGTTTCTATAAAAAGTTGGAATACCACTTTGCACATAAGTATTTACTCAGTTCTAGAGTCAGCCCTTTATTAGAATGCAGAGAGTCCCTTAACAAAAGCAGAGAATTTACTCTCTGTGTAGTTCAGTGGCAACCAAAACAATCTTTGAAACATTCTCAGATGGAGAAAAATATATTTTAAATGCAGCTATGAAGTGACTTTAATGAGCAGCAGGGCTGGAGGCTTCAACAATTGTTCTGTTCAGCCTCATTTCCTTTTCTCAGCACACACAGAATATTTATAATTCATGCAGTAACCATTAGAGAAATAAATTGTATTTTAGAAGCTGTTTTTTATCTGGCATTTTCACAGATAAATTAACTGTTATTAAGGAAGATAGTTGTACTTGGGAAGGTTGGATTTTATTATCAAAATACATCCAGTTTCATGAGAGCCTTCAAGAGCAAGAAATTCTGTAAAGGTCCCACCTTTAGGAGTGATTTCTTCTGGAATTTTGGAGAAATGTCACTCTGATCACACAGTTCCAGGCATTTAAAGCAAATATTTGAAATCATGACTTCTCCACCCTATTAAAACCCTTTGAGTGTAATTCCTCTTTTAACTGATACACAATGAGAGGAAACAACAATTTGTTTGGATGCCACTGAACCATAAATTTATGTTCCCAGCAAACATTTTGCTGCGAGGGAAATGTGTGTGTCAGAGGTCAGCTTCTCCAGAAACAATTTACCTATTCCCTTCTTTCTGTCCTTAAGTGGAATTGCATTTATTCCATTAACCAGGGCAATCTGCAAATGGAGCAGGAGGAATTGCTTGGATTGCAAACCATGGGGATGTTAATTCCACTCTTTCTGTCCATGCTCAGCCTGGGATTATTGAAACAATGAGGATCCCATTGGCTCAGGGGCACATTCAACACCCTTTTTTATTTTTCCATTGTGTAGGATGGGGTAAAATTTCCCAGCTGGAAGAGGAAGGCACATCTCTCTGTGGAGAAGTGGAATTTTGTCCTGGTCAAGTAATTGTGAAGGGCAGAAAATGCTAAAAAATGAGTTGGGTTCTCAGCTGCCTCCCTGCCTTGGTCTGGTTGCACTGACCCCAACAGACACGTCTGTGTTTACTCCTTCTGAGGCTCCAGCTTGTGATTTATAAGCAGAAATAAAATGGTCCCAGCAGCCTTTGATTTCCAGCTGTGGGTTGTGCAAGCCAGCTCTCCAAACACGCTAGTGAAGGGCACGAATTCCCTGGGGAATTCACTCAGGGATTCACTGCCTTTGCTGAACAGGGGCTGATTTCCCATCCTCTGGAGAAGGGCCAGATGTTGTGGTCCAGCTGCACAAGCCCCAGTTTGGACTCAGGCTGCCCTCAGCCTTCTGGTCATTCCCTGAGGCAGCATCTGCTCCACGGGCTCCCCCAAGGCTTCCCTCAGCCTGGTGTTATTTGGAGCCTTGATTCCAGGGAGGATGGATGGCAGTTTCATCTCCTCTCCTAAACTGGTCAGGCAGGATCTGTTTTTCCTGATGTAACTTCAGAAAAGCCACAGGGATATCTTCCCAAAGAGCCACTCACACATCTGGGCTTTCCCTCCTGCTTTTCCTGCTTCCTCAGATTTGTGCTCACACCTAAACCCACAGAGACACAAAATGAGACCCTGCACAGTTTAGTCCCCATGGAACTCAACAACTCCAGAAAGTTCATCCCAACACTGTCCCTTAGTTAACAAAATTCCAATCAGGTGAGTTACTGAAGCTGAAATCACCCAGATTTTGTCTCTCCACAGACTGATGACAAAACATAATCCTGAGGAGCCTCGTCTTGTCAGAATTTATTTCATCCACCTCTGAAAACAGCCTCTATGAGCTTGCAAGCTGAATTTCAGGGAATAAACTCCAAAGTCCAGCCAGCTCCCAAAGGGTAACTAAGTGGATGAGAGTTGAGAAATGATTTAGCAAGGGGAATTTTGGCAACACCTGAATTATAGTAGCTTGTTTGTGTTGCACTGCAGCTGCTGTATTTCAATAAGTGTTCTGCCTGCCTCTGAGGGCTGCAAGGAACATTCACATAAATATATTTTTATATAAAACTGGGAAATAAAACTCACATAAAAAACTCGTATAAAAAATGTCCAAAGTGTTCACACTCTCTGCTGAATAGAGAGATCTTTATTGTGTTCATCATTTTTACTGTGATCTGTGGAACTGAAGATAAACTGGGTATTTTTGATTTTAGAAAGCAGGAGAAAAGTGAGGTGGCTGCTCAAATTCCTGAGCAGGATTCTGGGACGGTGAGCAGGGAACTGATCTTCACACCAACCTCAATTCTGCAAGTTTATTGTGAGACATCTGAAACAAGAAAATCAGATCCCAGCAGAGCAGTGGGATTTTACCTCCAGCTTCAGAAGAAATGAGTCTCAGGAGGGTTTGCATTCAGGAAAAAACCTTTTCATGTCACCCACTAGCAAAGTTTAATGCCTTGACTTAGGAACTTTCTTTCCAAATCAGAGCCTTAATAATCAGCACGTACAGAAACAAATTTCATTAAGGGATTGTCGAGTAAAACATGCAAAGTGAGGAAGAAAATCCATAAAATACTCCAATGAAAGTTTAAAAAACCCACTAGCAAAAGTTGCAGCTTCTGCCTCCTGGGTAATTCTTGGTTTCTTTTCCACCTCCCGCCCATCTGCCTCATCCCTGCAAACTGTCATCAGCCCTTCGGCCACAGCTCAGCCTTTTAATGCCGTTGTTGACAACGCCTCACCCATATTGATTGTTGCTCTTAATTAGCATGGAGTGCACGGGGAGGACTGAAATTAGTTTGTTGGGTTTCATTACACTGCCGGCATTGTGTGAGCCAAGTGTCAATAAATTACCATTCTTTTCATTGAACAACAACAACAACTCTCTTTATTATCCAAATTACAAAAGGCTGCATCACTTGGTTGCAAAAGAGAACTTGCACATTAATAAAGGGATGGAACAGCAATCTCTCAGCAAGGTTGAATAGGAAAATGTTAATCATGCCATAAAGCTTTACTCTTGGCATGTTTTATTTCACTCTTAGAATGAGCTTTTCACATTTGACCTTCTCTGCAGCAGAAGCTTAAAGAGCTGATAATGCCCTGTGACAGAACAATCCATTGGTAAATAGTTTATTAAAATCCTGTAGGAATATACTAATTAAAAGTAACACAGAATCACTGTCTGTGACTGCCTTGGGCAGATCAGTTTTGGAACAAAGCCCCTCGTCAGCCTCTGCATTTTATGGATATTTTTTCCTGCTGAAGTGGTGCCCAGATTCAGCTGCTGGCAAACACAAAGGTCCCATCATCAACCCTGGAATTCCAGTGGGAACCGAAAGACAGCTGGGAAACAGCAGCCAGGAATTCATTGTCCAAGGGCTCCCTCCATGCTCCCACCAGGAGCCAGGTGAGTTCTGGGGGTGCCAGAAAAATCCCTGGGATTCACCACACCGGGAGTTGGGGCTGCCCCACGGGGACAGGGACAGGCTCTGCTGGCAGAGGGGAGGCAGAAGAGGAACAAGGACCATGAAAAGAGAATGAGAGGGAACCACGAGCAAATCTCAAAGAAAAAAAATCTCATAAAACCTTCCAGCAAGCCCCTCTTTGCACGTACTGATACGTGTTGACTTATTCCATCCTTTTTGCTCTGAATGAACAATATTGGGGGTTTTTTTTAGGCTGCTGCAGAGCCAGTTCTGCTCAACTCAAGGCAGGACACTACTACTGAACCCTGCCAGTGGAACAGTTCTGCAGGCTTCTGCTTTTCTGACCACAAAAACCACCCTGGCCCCACAAATCTGCAGCCAGTGATGCCATAAATATTTTCCGGGGTCAGTGTCCAAGACTTCCCCGTTTCCCAAGATTCAGAGTCCAGTGGTGCCATTTCCTAGATAAATAAACCTCTTGGCTAGCTCAATAAATAGTATCCCATAAAATTCTCTTCATTATTAGCTCCATTTTTATTTAGAAGATGGTTCAAGGGTCAACATACTTTTCAAAATTAAATGTGCATGTTAGTTGCTGCTAACAAACCAAAGGTCAAATAACATTCACATATTTATATTACTCTGGGAAACATCTCTACTTTGAGTATCAGCATTGAAATATTACACTTCTAAATGAGTTTACATATTCCCTTTCTTTAAAGAACTGTGTTGAATTAATTGTCTTTCATGTAAACAACTTTTTAAAAATTAATTATAAACCAGGTGGAAGCAAAATGGAATGAACCAGCTCATTGAGAGAGGAATTGTCCCTGGAACAGGGCTTTAAGAAACCAAAAATGACACAACAGATTAATAATGCCAGTTTCAAATGAGTTTCCATTTTCTCAGTAACATATGATTAATCAACATAATTGCAAGTCATCCTGTGAGTAATGTAGAAATTTAATTTGTATAGGCTTGGTGATGAAGTCAGTGAAATGAGCCTTTCACCTTTACTCAGAGCCTCTGCTTCAGATGGGGTTCCATGGGATTGTCTCATCCCTTTCTCTGCTGGGGCAGAGAAAAAGCTACAAACAAATCTGTAAAAGTCCCTGGGACCTGCTCAGGAGGAAAACTTGGGGATGGCAACAAATGGGAAGTGTGCTTGGGGAGATGTAAAACACCAGGGGAGACTGAGACTGGCATTTGTTTGCTGATCTAAAATGCACAAGTCCGAAATAAACACTGGTTTAGAGTAAATCAATAACTAGGAAATGAACATTGAAAGTTTTTATTCTGTTTTGTTTTGCTTTTCAAGCTCATCACCGAGTAGAACATTCAGAAATCAATCTGTCTGTGGGGTGTGACCTTGGAGTGGGGGAGAATTGCAGGCCCTAAACATCACCAGTGAGAAGAAAAATTATTAAAAATACACACTTCAGATATCATGAATGCAGGTATCAGACAGGCAGGAATTGTAAGGCATTTCCTGAAGTTTCACCAAAATTTTAAGTCCATGTGGAAGACAGGACCAGACTCCTAACTCCATTTGGAAGTTTAATATTCAAAAATACTTTCTGGAAAGAGTCTGCTCTGTTTCAGATACTGTAGAAATTGTTGGTTACATATAAATATTACAAACAGGAGACAAATGTTTATTCTATAAATATCAATATCCAAACATTAATGCAGAAGCCAATCCCTTGTGTGCAATTGTAGCTGTCAGAAATGAACATTTTATTAGTGAAACGTGAGTTCATCTTCAGAAGCTGCATCACGAACCTGGATGAACTTTTCCCCCAGCCTACTCTGATATATTTTAAATCTGATTGAATTCAGTCTGGAATATTTTCTTCAGGATAAAAGGCTGCTTTGGCAGGAGCAGGGACTGAGGGATCACAAAATGTCCTGAGCTGGAAGAGACCCACAAAGATCATTCAAGTCCAATTCCACCCTGCACAGGGAAAAAAATGCTGAAGTTTTTTTACCATTTTCCTTTTCTGAGGAAAATCTGTTTGAGGTAACAGCAAGGGAAAGACAGCAGGAAAAAAAAAACCCAAACCCACAAAAAACCCCAAACCAAACCAAAAACAAACCAACCAACCAAACAAACCCACCAAAACAAAAAACACAAATCCAAAGCAGAAATATTTCAGGGCAAAATAATTTCTTGAACAATACAAATCCCTATGTGATATTTTTCAAGCACTCCAAGCGCCTCTGGTTGGGAATGAGTTTTCCAAGCTCATCCAGCTGGGCAGGAGCAGGGCAGGAGCTGCATTTTCAGAGAAGCAGGAGGTGCAGCTCATACCCAGCATGGGCAGGGAGCAGAACCCAGAAACTCCTGATCCAAACTACAGAAAAAGTCCCTCAGTGGCATCCTTAGAAAAGCAGAAATATCTCCTCTCTCATCACAAAACTTTATTTAATTTAGCGTACAACAACGTGCGTCAGGTGCAGATTTATAAAAAGACAACTGTCTCCTTGCAGATCGAGATAAATTCAACTAGTAGGAAAAAATGAATTGTTTTCAGGTCCAGGCATAAAATCTGATAAAAATCCAGTCTTTACAGATTTGGAATTAATTGAGAAAAGCCCTCTAGAGCAGCCATGCTGTTCATACACAGAGAAAGAATGTTAACTGCTGGAATACACTCAGCAACATTAAAGCACGACCAGAGCTGTTGTAATTAATCTTTCTTGTCATTTAATAAGGAAAACAAAGCCATATTAAAATAAGTTTCATCAAAGATCATGAATTGAAATGCTGTGCATTCTAAACAGCCTGTGGTTTGAGATCTTTCTGTAATAAATAACAAGGAATGTGCTTGCACTTCTGGTGTTTGGGCCAGCATAATTGCTGCAAAAATAATTACCAGTAATTTTCCCCTTGCATTAGATCAGTTGATGAAGAGGAATAACAAAAAGCTTTTCTTCCCTTTGTAGTTCAACACACTCAAAACAATAGCATTGAAATTCAAATCAAGCAGGCAGATACAGCCTCCCTGGGAGGATCAGCTGATAATACAGGGCTTTGCTTTTTTATAGCTGCAGTAATTGTTTATGGTAGACCGGAGTCCAGTGGGACTGGGGAGGTACATAAATGTTTATTTCTAGCTCCTGTCTGCATTTTGATTTTATAGGGATTCCAGAACAGGCTGAGCAGGCAGAAATTTTTGTCCTGGTTGGTTCCTTCTGAGGAGTCCTGGTGGAAAACAGGCCCACACTGCTGCTGCTTGGTACTCAGCTCTTCTCACGAGGGAAAACAGCCTTTGACATTAAACTCCAGACCCACTGGCTGTCATATTCTTGAGCCATCTGCATGGATAATTAGCAAGGAAAAGCATAAATCCACAGTCAAATACTGCACTTGGCAGGGAGCTGGATGTTGGTGGCTGTGGAGGGAAGGAGAGCACACTGGGAGTGAGAAGAATTACCTGAATTCTAAAATTTATGAACTTTTTAAATAAAAAAACCAAAGAACCCTTTGGAATGAGCCTTCCATGGGCCCCTTTCCCCTTCTGGCTCCTGCTCTGGGTCAGGGAGCTGCTTCCCAGAGCATCCAACTTCCCAGGGAACTGCTTGGAAATGCCTGATTTGAGGATTATTGTAAAAATCTGTGATGTCTTGAAAGGGAAACAGTTCTTCAGAAATCATTTCTACACAAAATAGAATTCAAATTTGGAATTTCAGAATCCCAGAATTGTCTTTGAATAGCTCAGAGCACCAAGGAGAACAAATAAAACCCTTCTGATGGGAAGTGAGTCCTGAGCTGAAACCTGGGAGGGGCTTGGATGGAGGAAAGGTTTTGCAGTGATTTTAGCAAATATCAGACTTGGAGGGCTGGGAAGGACTGAGGTGAATCCACTTCCAAGCAGTTTTCCAAGGAGCACAACCACCTGGAAGCTGGAAAAGGGAGATTGTTGTTACTGCATTTTATTTGTGTAGGGATCAGTAACAGGGAAAACCCTGAGAATTCTCTCCTGGAAGTTGGTGCCAGTGCAGCCCTGGATCTCTCCTGACCTGCCCTCAGTCACGGTAATAACTCTGAGCTTACAAGGGACACACAAATTTCAGATTTGATTGGGAGCCCCAGAAGTTGTAGAGTCACTCTGAGAGGCTCCAGCTGATGTGTGCAAGCACCAGGGGCAGAGAAACGGGGCTTGGATGCTGGAAATCCAGAGCTGCATCACAGGTTTTTGCACAGCAAAGCAGCAACGATTTAATTGTCTCTTCAAACAACAACAACTTTTAGAGATGCTGTCGTTCCTGGGAATCGCCTGAGCACCTGAATCCCTGTGTGAAGTGTTTCCCCACTGAAGAGGGAAATCAGCTTTAGGAAAGTTGCTGATGGTTCAAAACCTCTCCTTGTCAGATCTCCAGCCAGCAGTGTATCCCAGCCATTTTGCTCTGGGCAAAGAACAGATTTTTATAGAAATGTTCTTCCTCATCCAAAATATAGAGAGGGAAAAATGCCCCAACCAATCCCAAAATGGATGGGAAAGTACAAATATTGGATAATTAGGAGTCACAGGGCAAGAGGAAGCCAAAACAAGTTCTCCCATTTCTATCAAGTGGATAACATCCACAGGAAACAAAGAAGATAAAACAAAAGAAATGAAAAGTCGTTTCAAGTAACAGCAAGAAAAACTGCATTTATTCTATCACATATGAGCCATACACAATGATATGCATGGAAAACGTAGAAAATCTTGAATCTCACATTAAATACAGAAGAATTTTTCAGAAATGTAACCTAAATTTATTTAATTGGCCTCCAACTTGCAGTTGGGTTTACCCAAGGATATGGTTCATGTTTATTTAGAAATGAAGGATTGAAAGATAAAAGCAGAGGTTTTGCTGTGGACTTTTTTTCTCTCCAAATTTTTTAAGGGGACTTAATAAGGACCCAGACTTTAAGCGAGCATTGAGATTCACTTCAGGTTTCACTTTTACACTTGAGGATTAAGCCCCCTTTTTCTTTTTTTTTTTTTTTTTTGTGTGTGTGTGTGTGTTTTCAGAGCAGTGAAAATGATCCAGGGAGCAGATTTGCCAACACTGCCTGTTCTTTTCAATCCCACTGTTACCTGCAGATGTAGAGTTGGTCACTTTGCCTTGACTTACAGCTGCAATTATGGCCCTTACAAGGTTGGATTGCATTTTTTAAATGCTGCCAGCCAGAAACGCAAGCTCAGCTAGAATCCAACTCCAAATCTGGCTCTTCTCCTTAGATTTCTGCTCTGTTTTTACACATAATTTCGAATTTCCTCATTAGCCACTTGGCCCATAAAGGGTTGAAGGTAAGAAAGGCTGGGTTAGTTGGCACCGGAGGATTGCAGAGTCCCAGCTGGCACAGAAAAAAAGGAAATTATACCTGTGCACACCTAAGATTAACAATAAACTAAATCTCCCTTAAATACCTTCAGCCTTTGAGGAGCGGCAGGTCGAAACCTCCTCTCAGCAAGCAGCTCTGTCATTACTGGAAACCACACACTGTCCTAGCTCTAATCCCTCAGCAGCTGGGAATTATTCAGACTGTTACCCTTTTCAAACTGTTCCTTGTGGAAGTGGAGCTAACAAAGTCACACATGTAGAAACTTCCCTGTGTGTGTGTTTTTCTTGAAACTTTGGCAGCTCTTGGCTAAAATGAAACTGATTTTGACAAGAATTTGGAAGGTAGAAAGGTATTCTGGGTTGTTTGGGGTTTTTTCCTGATTTCATGCAAAATAGGATGTCCAGAAGAGTCTTCAAGAATAAGCTGTCACAGAGGTACAGGATAAAGGATAAAACAGAGAGAGGTTTTTACCATGGGGAGCATCAGTCAAAATTTTGTGTGCAAAATTTTCACATGCAGCTCCAACAGCTCTGGAGCTTCTCTGGAAGCAGCACATTTTTCCTGGGAAATCTCAGCACTCCACTCTGCCCCCAGTGCCCTTCCAGTTGTCCTCAAGCTCTTGAGAGCAAAAGGAGACACCTGAGCACACGGCACAGGCTGTGAATTTTGGGGTGTCACCAGAAGCCCCCCTTGGCCCACCGGTCCTTGTGGCCAGGCCTGCAGCCCCCAAACTTCATTTTGTTTTTAATCCCTTTCTCCTTGGGTTCAAAGCTTCAAAAATGGGGCACATCCAGCACCAATCCAGAGCATCAGTGGGAAAACCAAAGAGAGAGACAGTGCTGATGGTCACAATTACCCCATTTAACCCATTCCAAACAAGCTCACATTTCCCAATATTTGGCAAAAGAACATTTCCAATCCCTTCAAGGAAGCCAAGAATTAACACTGCCTCCCCAAGCTCTGCACAGCCAGAATTGCTGTGGACAGCAAAGACAAGAGACATTAATAACAATTACTGCTCAATTAGCTGCTGTCAAATCTGGCCACCAGGGTGTTTGCTGCTGGAGACAAACGCAGGCATCTCTTCCTTTCTACTGTGTATTTGAACTGTTAGCTTGATATTTACATTCATTTGTACCTTAATTTATTCATGTCTCTTCTTTTTTTTTTTCGGTGGGTAGGACAGGCAGTCACGCAGGAATTGTTTTTATTCCATGTGAAATTCTTCCCGTTTCTGAAGAGCCAGGAGGCTCAAAGATAGACTGTGGATAATTCAACAAGAAACTCCAAAGAAACCCTTTGTCATTAAAGGTTTAACTGCAGAAGGGTGTTTTCAAAGGAGCCTATTCATTAATATCTTCTCTTTTGTGTGAGTAACACTGCAAAGCCCTTAATGTTTAATTTCTTTACATCTAAGGGGTGTTACTCACTGTGACAAAAGCTTCATTTGCACGGAGGCCCTGAGCTAGGCAAGATGTGGTCAGACTTAAGCAGAGCAAATCACCAGCTTGCAAAATGAGGGAAGCTGATAGGAAATGGGGAGAAAATAACAGGCAGGTTTTTAGAAATGGAAATGCATTCAGTTTTTAATGTTGTGATGGTTGGATCTGAGTCCATAAAGGAGCAAAACTTCGTGTAACTGTTCTGTGTCTCCTCTCCCCCCGAGGAGCGTTAAGGGTTTGCTGTGACATTTAAAAGATACTTGTTTTCTTTGGCTTAATGTTTGGAAAACTAAATCAGAGTTGTCTCCTGCCCTCAGAGCAAAAATTACCGAGATCTGTCATGACTGAGGTCCCAATGCATTATGGCTCGTGAAAATCTCTGACACATAAAAAAGGCTTTTTAATGTGAAAGACGTGTTTTGCCCAGCCTTGGATTTTTTTGAGCAAGGCAATATTTTGAAGAGAAAGCTCAGGTTCTAGGTGTTTTATAGAAGTCAAATGCAGATATTCTCCATAACCCCACAAGTTCAGTGTTAGGCAGAGTCACTGCAAAACTTTCCCCTGGAAAAACATCACTGCCTTGGCCAAGTGCAAATTGTGGAAGAGCTGAGGAGCAGCAGCAAAAAGGAACAGACAGCTGAGAGGATCAGGGAGTGTGTGGAAGCTGAATATATTTTGACGATTTTTAAAATGGTTAAAACAGGAGACAACAGGAACCAAAATCTATTTTTCCTTTCCTTTCACTGTGAGAGTAACCTGCTGTAACACAGCCCCTGGTAACTCCCTCCCAGTTCGTGTCCAAAGGAGTATTTGGAAGCAAAATAGTCCTTCCAGCAGTACCAAAATAAACAAAGGAAAGGACAAGCAGCCAGAGGAATGAAATCTCAATTATCTGCTACCTCTAAATACTTCCTGTTAGAACAATTTGTAAGTTGACAAACTTAATTAGCTTCTTTACCAATATTTTCCAGATGTTCAGATTTTTGTTAGATTCCTACAAGCAGATGTTTTCCATATTTAATCATATGATCTGTGGCAAATATTCAGTCACCAAGAGACCAGCAGGCCCTGAAAATTAGGCTGATCCAAGCAGGTAACATGCAGGCCAGTGCAATAATCTCCAGAAAATGTAATTGGGAACTGTGACAAAATCATATACATATGATTATGGAAATAAATAACTTGGTCGTGGATCACTAAAGGAAGTAAAGATTTAAATTGTGTCAGTGGCAAAAGCTCCCAGATGTTAAAGTTGACAGCTTTCTAAAAAAAGTCACAGGCTTTAAAATCTTTGGAGTGCAAAAAAATTATTTCCTTTTGAGAGACTCAACACCTGAGGCAAGAAATAAATAAAATAAATAAAAACTTCTCCCCGTGGTGGTTGATGATGGGAGGAAGATTTGACAGTGAGTTGAGGGGGGGAGAATTTAAGTGTCATTTTCTTGTTTTGATAAACACAACAGATCCAAAGGGGCAG
Source organism: Cettia cetti (assembly GCA_013401135.1). Taxonomy (NCBI): domain Eukaryota; kingdom Metazoa; phylum Chordata; class Aves; order Passeriformes; family Sylviidae; genus Cettia; species Cettia cetti. The sequence continues at coordinate 12,198 of VZUI01012922.1, read as the reverse complement.
TTTCTCATATTATTTTTTATCTTTAAGACAACAGAAGTAGAAGAGGTGTCAGACAACTCATGACTATTTCCAAATAACACCAAAAAGGTGTGAGCAGCTGCAGAAATAATTGCTGGCATGAGTCCCAACTTAATTCCGGTAAAAGACTTGCTAATTAACATTTTATTCAATGTCAGGTAAAGATTAATCCACCATTGGTTGTGTTGCTGACGGAAAATCGGGAGCAAAAAACAAACAAAGGCTGTGCCGTGTCGATTTTGAAACCACACGCAAGCCTCAGGTCAGCATGGGGAGAAATCCCAAATTAAGAAGAGCAAAGCCAGAGGTATCCATGCATCAGCAGGAATTTAAATGTTTGTTTTTTGGGTTTTTTCCTCACCCCCTGAATTTTATCGGGAGCATCTTTGAGTTCCCCTAGCTGTCCTTCCCAGCTCGTGGTTTCAGGCACAGACCCCACACTTGTGCTGGTCCGGGTGCATCAGGTACTGAGACACATCGGGTGTGTTTAGAGAAACCCAAACTGGCTCCACAAAAATGAGCCCCCGGAGACCGAAATTCATAAAGAAACTTGGGAAACATCACAGAGCCATCGGAATAAAGCGATGGGTTAGGGTTAAACTGCACCTGCTGGGCTCATCTCCATCACACCCGGAGCCTGTGCATCCCTCCTTCCCCTCTGCCTCGTTCTGCGCTGAAAAGTTCCCTCAATCCTACACAATAAAGATAAAAATGCCAACAGGGCATCAGAGTTTCATATACGGACAAGGATTTTAAAAAGCCTTTCGGATTTTCAATCTTTTTCTTGAATTCTTGTGAAGTTACAGCCTTACAAAGGTGATCACGGAAACGTTATTGCAGGGTGTGGGGCTAGATGTTATCCCGGGAATTGGTGGGAGGGAAGAGAAGAAAGACACAAAAGGAAAATATTTCTTGTATTTGAAAAAGCCATACAAAGAAATACAAGGAAATGAAATGTTGCGCGAGCTACTGGAAAGGTCTCAATTTTCTTTTGAAAGGGCATCATCATCTCCATCAAAACTCGTAGCAGCTCACAGAAATGTTTAAAAAAATTGGATCACCTATCACAAATAAAATGTGCCACTTGCTGAAAGCATTGTCATTTTCCAAACAAAGACTGAACTCTTCCACCTCCTCTAGGTGAAAACAATTAACAAACCCGGAAGGCTAATGATATGCAAATTGCCTCCATGGAAGAGCTGCTCATTTGCAATTCTCGCTGAAAACACCTTTGTCAAAGAGTTCTGGAAAACAAGGTCTTCCCCTTCTGTACAATCTTGGGAGGAACAGACCCTTTTCTTGTGCACATTAAATATTCCTCCTACTATCTCTGGAGCACAGCCACTGCTCCCCGAGTGATTTAATGACTAGTTCAATTAAAAATATTATGTCCACGCTGTTGAATAGAGATTTTCAGACGTGATGGTCAGACCACGCTGCCAAATTGAAATCACACCCCACGCCTGAGCAAGTTTGGAAGCATCAGGTTAAAGAGCTGTACAGAAAAAAAACTTCTTTCAGCGAATTACAGGGGCATGTAAGTGGCAGATAGGATCCGAGGAAAATAAAAATGTTTAAATAGAGGCCGTTTGGTGTCAGCTACAGCTTTAAAAGCGTATTTTAATACCATCTGCACCGCCCGCTAAAATCTACATTGTGTTCCACCCTCGAAATGAAAGCCACGAATAACCGGGGAGCAGATCTGAAATGCATTTTGCTGTGGTGGAAACCTGCACTCAGCAGCTCTTCCCGAAGGGGTGGCTAAAACTGGAGGCTGATTTTTTCACTGCAGCAGCTTCCCCCCCGTGTCTCCTATCACCATTTCTCAGTGCTCTGAGAGCCACTTTTAGTTAGGAAAGCACAGCAACAGGAGCTGATTATTTTATCCTCATCTTCACTTCAAACACTGCAGGACAAGGATCCAGGTGATCGCTTTTTTTCCTGTGTGTGTCCAAAACAAAAGGAAAGAAAGAAGCCCAGACTCCAGAGCAGTGTGAAGTATCCTGGCTTGGCTTATCTGCGTACGAGTTTCTTCAGTGTTTTATACAATTATTTATCCATTCTATGGCATATTCTTGAAAAACATCTGAAACCGTGGTTCTGTAGTCCAAAAAAACCTTCAAAACTAGAATCTTGTGAGCTTTACCTGTATCAAATATTCCCTATGGCTATAGGTGTGAAATAGGAAATGTGAGTCCTGGTCAACATTTGAGATAGAAATTCAACTCGGATGCATTGTCTAGGAATGACAGCACCAGGAATCCTCCCGGTGCAGCATCACCGACACCTGCAATGTCCAATTTGTTGAGAATTCCCAGCAGCTTCCTCTGTTTGCTTTAGAAACTGCTCCGATGTGCAATTCCAATGGAAATCGGATTTGTGAGTGCTCTATCCGTGTCCTGCTTTCCTGAGCTTGTCCCCAGTCCTGGGAAGGACACCCTGAGCCACTCCGGGTCATTCCCCTCTGCCAGGAACGGTACTTTGGCTTTTTGTTGAGCACTCTGGGTCTTGTGAAACGTTTGGGGAGTTTTGAGGCATTGAGTTTAAATCCCGTTTTCCCATCCTGCTGGTGCCATCTACTGCTGGATTTCGGCTCCAGCATAGGAAGATTTCAGAGGAGGAGCTGGGGGGTCCTGCCTGCTCCAGAGCACAGGGTAAGGACCCTTCTGTGACATTTTTAACACCCGGAGCTGCCGCACAAATTTCACTTTGCACCCACAGAAAGCCAAGCACCTGCTGGGACAGACCCTGAAACGCTGCTTAGGGCAGAGGAACACAGGAAAAGTCTTCCAGATGGGAAAATACCAATCCAGGGAACAACACTGACGGGATTTTGTGTGCAGAGCAGATCTGTGAGGCCCCTGTCCCCCTCCACCCTCCCTGCACTTTTCTTTGTGATCCTACTCTGTTAAAAATCTGTGTTTTGAGTGATCCCTTTTTTCACAGCCAGCCAGGAGGATGGGTTTTCTCTGGGTCAGGTCACCTGGACATTGCAGCTCCCACCTACAACTGCAAGGGACAGGAAGATCCAAATCAGCCAAAGGAGTGAGGGTCAGCTGCTGGGCTGTGGCCCAGGGCAGTGAGGGGTCAGTGCTGGGGGCCAGGACAGGAGACAGAGCATCCCAGGATTTGTGTTATCACATCTGAGGCTGAACAAAGGACACAAACCCCCTGAATTGAGGTTCAGGCAGTACCAGGGACACCTCCCTCAGCTCCTGCAGCAGCATCCTATGACTTCCCTGCAGCTCTGTCCTCCCACCTGCACGTGGGGGAAGAGTGGTTGACTGAGCAGATTTTTTGTTGGAAAAAAGTAACTCTTGTTCTTGGTAATGCCCAACGGGGGAGGGAGCAAATACCATAAAAAAAGAATGAAGAAAAACACAGAAAACCCATCTGTGTTTGTGTCTGTGCTGTGTATTTAAATATTGTGTAAATCCCAAAGAAGATGCAGTAGGAATCAGAAGCAGTGTAAAGACTGACAGGTATAGAGCAGTTTCCACCTGGGCACTGATTCAATAGGCTGAGGTTATTTTTTTAATCATGGAAAAAGGACATTTCACAGGTCTCAGGGAGGGTGGCTATCAGAATATCAGGGAATTTCTGTCCTGGCTTTTTTAGCATCCAGGGGAGAGCACAATCCTTCCCACCATGGGTTGGAGGGGAAAAGAACTGCACTGACCACACAAACACCCTCTGTGATTGTCTGGGGAGCCAAACAGGGCCTTGGTGAATCTGTTCTGTGAGCCAGGAGCACAAGAAGCCTGCTGGCATCAAACCTGAATTATTTCACCCTCTGCCTGTTAAATTTGCAGCCTGTCTTTGGGTGTTTTGGATGGGACAGTGCAGAGAAGCAGGTGGGGCTTTGATTGTTCTATGAACAGGATTGTTTAACGTGGCTGCTTAAAACAGCAGGGAGCTAGGTTAGACCTTTTGGGCTGAAAGAATTTACATCTCAGATATAACCTGAAATGGTTTTCTAAACTTTCCTCCTGAATGTAAACATTCCCATTTGCTTTCAGTCCTCTAAGCTGTAATAACCTTTCCTTGGATAAATAGAAACGTGCCACCCTCCAAGAAATACAATTCCTGAGAGCAAAAGATGAAGATCTGTCTGGCAGGGAGGTGCAGACAGAAAAGGATGCTTTGCTCCAGGACTTTTCTAGGCTGAGGCAGTGCCCTAACCTAGCTGGAATTCCCAACCTGCTTCATTTTGGACTGAGTTCAGCAATCTCCACCTTCTGCCCTCAACTCTTGGCTGTTCATCCCACCAGCAAAGGGAGCTGAGACACCGAGGCTCTGGTGCCACAACAGCAAATCCTTCTCTCCAATACATTTAAATAATCTTGCTTTGCCTGAGGCTCTGTAACAGACAACAAGCAAGTGGAATTGGAAGAGCCAAAATAAATTATCTGCTGTTGACAAAGCCACCCACCACGGGCAAGTTCAGGTGAGCTGAATGATGCTGAGAATTAAACATCAGATAGTTGAGGCTGCTCAAATTAATTTCAGAGCTACAAAACAGAGGAGCAGCTTCTGAACGAAATCCCGGTTTTCAGTAACAGGTTTTCAGCTGATGCACCCTCTAGTGGCACACAGAATTTGCTTTTTCCCTTTGTAGGAAGCTTCACCCCTTCCCTACAAACACTCCTGGGGGTCAGGGTGACACCGTCCCACAAGGAACATTCCCCGTCTGCTGTAGTTCACATATTAATTTTGTTGTACTGCCCCAGATGGGATTTTCTCGAGAATAACTAGAAAAGTACAAGCAGCAAAAGGCTCAAATCCAGAAAAACAAAGGCAAAGGGATTGCTTTGCAGCACTGTAGCTATTCCAGACCAATATTAAGCAGCCCAGTAGGAGCAGTGAGTTGTGCAATGTATTAAACTTGATCTCGTTTTCAGATCTCCTGAACTATGCAAGAGCTGCATTCGTTGCTCTGTAACAGCACAGTCAGGTGCTGAAGCAAAGGCAAACATCCCAGGCAGCTCTCCTGGTGAGAGCAAACCCCAAACTGGCAGCCAGAGCTCCTCTTCCTCTCCATCTGACCTAAATCTGTGCTCTGTGGCACTCTCTGAGCACGTCATGCTTGTTTGAAGAGCAACATCATTGGGTTTAGAGTCAATGAGAGTCTGACATATCCAGCACCAGCAGCATTCCTCTCCAAATGAATATCCCAAGCCTCCAGGCTAACACTAACCTTTGTAAGATTCTACCCCTTCCATGAATTTAAGGCTTTATCTGCCACTTGGGATATTTTTTCCTCCCTTTCTATCCTGCCCTTCCTGTCTCCCAGACAAGAATGTTTATAATTTTTTTTCTAATTGAAGACTATGATCTTTTTCTTGTTTTAGGCTTCATACATGGATCCCAGAAAAGAACAGTCTTTGCAGGGACTGGGAAAAACCATTTTTGAAGGGAAGGCAGTAAATTTAGGGAGACCTAATTCTGCCCTTCCAGTACCTGAAGGGAGCTGACAAGAAAGATGGAGAGAGATTCTTGACAAGAGCCTGGAGTGACAGGGCAAGGGTTTGTGGCTTCACACTGGCAGAGAGTTGGGTTAGATGGAATATTGGAAAGAAATCCTTCCCTGTGAGGTGGGGAGGCCCTGGCACAGGGTGCCCAGAGCAGCTATGGCTGGCCCTGGATCCCTGGCAGTGCCCAAGGCCAGGTTGGACAGGGCTTGGAGCAGCCTGGGACAGTGGAAGGTGTTCCTGCACATGGCAGGGGTGGGATGAGGTTTAGGGTCTCTCACAACCCAAACCATTCCATGATTCCCACAGCCTGTCTTGTGACTCCTTCAAAAATTACAAACCCATGAAAGTCTGATTATGAAGTTATTTCTGGGCAACCTCTCCAGAAACATTTCTATGGTGGAAATTTGTAACCTCAGCCTGCAGCATGAGCAGGGGACAGGGCCCAGAGCCTCTGCTTAGCATGAAGCTACCAGGACTCCCCAGGAAGAAAGGACAGCTACAGGGACAGATCTGAACTGCTCAGGATCTGGAAAAGTGAGAACAAAATATTTTTCATCTGTCAGCACTTCTTCAGTTTCGCTGTCATAGCCCAGCGTTGGTTGCTCTTTCCGAGGCTGATCTTATCTCCCAAACCGCGTTGCTCTCACTCTGGAGAAAGTCGTAAAAGGCCTGGCCCAGGAGACTGGAAAACCAAAGCACTCAGGTTATCCAGGCTGCTGACAGATTGCAGAGGGGAACATGGTCCTGTGCTCAGCCCTCAGAACCCCAGAGCTGCAGACTGCAGCCTCCTCTTGCTCAGAGCACCCCGACACTGACGTACAAGGAGGCCGTCGGTCTGCGCAGAGGGCAGAACCAAAACATGATGAGTTTTAAAGCTCCAGCCACAAACTCTGAATTATGCTCCACCTGCATTTCATAAACAGGATTATGCTGGACTTGCCTATTTTGAAATATGACCACTTCTCATGCAGCTGGGCTGCCCCAGCTCTGCCTCAGGCCTTGGATGTCTGCCCTCATGGGCTCTGGCTGGTTTGTTCCACCTTCATCATCCTCTCAGGTACAAGAGGGATCATTAGGTTTTCTTGTGAGCCTTCCCTCTGCTGTGCAATGACTTTCTCAGGGGTTTCTGAGCTTCCCCTCTGCTGTGCAATGACTTTCTCAGAGGTTTCTAACAGAGATCAGTTTCTCCTTTGGGTTTGGGTAAAAATAATTGAGGAGGAAAAGTTCTTCTCAACTGAAGTGAATTTTATTCCAGGACATCTCCCATTTGGAGGAAACCTTTCCCATCTAGAACAAGGACTGCAACCCTTTTATTTTGATCTGGGCACCATTTCACCAAGTCACATTATGGGACCGAAATGCGCCGTGAAATGCTTGGTAATTGCTGCAAGATTTAGAAAGGAAAAGAACAGACCTGTTCAGCAGGGTTCCCCTGGAGCACTTCTGCTCAGAAGGGCACAGTAGAGGAACAACAATGCAAAACGTGCCCTGCTCACTGAACACCAAATTACTGGGATCACTTTCTAACAGCGAATGAAAAATATGTAAAGGTAATTATGATTTTTTTCATTGTTTTCAATAAATCTAAGCCTCTAATTACCTACAGTTTTTATGGGAGGGTTTAGATGAAGCGTGTTAGCTCTCTCTTTCCTCAGGGTTTGACAGTTGCAGGGCTTGTTTCAGTAATCCCAGATTATTCTCTCATTTTACCTTCTCCCTTGCTCCATGAACCTGTTTGCTTTCAGAAATTTGTTTAAAGGAGTTTGCAGCAGTTACATGACACAATGCCACTGATACAGAAATTACTGGAGCTTGTTTCGGTCTGTCAGCTTGACAACAGAACAGAATAATTTGTTTTCAGAAGGAACTATTTAAGATACTTCTTCAATTCTTGACTTTTTAACAGATTCCACTCGAACTTCCAGTCATTTCAAGGAGCAGTTTGGCATCCAGCTATTTCTGTGTCAGTTTAGTAACCAACCAACTCAATTCAAAGTGGGTTTAAGCCAGATCCTGAGAGTGGACACCCTTAAACTCCCTTAATGGACACAGCTCCATTGGAAACTGGTTTTCTAGACAGGTCTTCAGCCTAAAGAAAAAAAAAAGAAAAAGAGTTCAAACCCAGGTTTGAAAGATGGGGGTTCGCAGCATCACTGAGGTTGGAAAAAACCTTCCAGACCATGGAGTCCAACCTTGGCACCCAGCCCAGAGCACTGAATGCCACATCCAGGCCTTCCTTGGACACCTCCAGGAGTGGAACCATCCCTGTTCCTCTTTGGTGAGCACCTGTGTCAGGACACAGATGGACTAAGGGACAACAGCCCAGTGCCCACAACTTGTGTGGACACCAGGAAGTCCAGACCACCTGGCCTGGAGACCACAGGGTAAAAATACCTAAAATACAGGAGTTATAAGCAAGGCCAATAAAAGGGTTAGAGTGGCTACTGGGCTGTTCCTCCAGATAAAACACAAACTGTGTGTCATGGATTAAGTTCTAACCAGAATAAACCAGTAATCAGATTTGCAGAGATAGGGATCTATTTTATATGGTACTAAGCACTCTGGCCTTGATTAAGTAGATTATTTCTGAACAACTTTAAATCAATTGGAACAGTTCCTGGATAAACCAAAACCTCATTTATGCAACTGCGAGATTATTCCAATTGCATCAGCTGATTTAATAATAATTAAAAAACCCATTGGCTTTACCTACCAACCCTGCCTTGCTGTGTCCTCAGAGCATCATGGCCCAGAGCTGCTGCCACTGCAACACACCAGGGCATTTTATCTGCAGTCATATGGGGCTAATTAAGTGACTCATTGACAATTAACACCCATCATTTCGAGAATGCACCTACATAGTCCTGGGATTTGAGCTGCTGAAGAGACAGGGGGGAGAGGACAGTAAAGAGTTGGTTCTCACTGGAAATAACCTGGTTCTCCTTCACTTCGGGACTCCTGGTCCCTACTCCCAAAAAAATCCTACAGCAAGACAAGAAATGCCTCATCTTCTGTCAGTCCTGGTCCATGCAAAGGGTGCTGGAATCCTACAGGCCTCAGGGATGCTGCTGGATCGGTTTGCAGATCCCAGTGGATGCAGCTCCCACCCACATGAATAGGACTCTGATTTTCCTGCATTTTCAGTTTACCCAGGAAATTCACCAGAAAAAAAGAAAAATCAGCTCTGCTCCCCCCACTCAGAGCTTATTGAGGCTGCAAAGTCAAACACTCAGAGTAAGGAAAAAAGAGTTTTAGAGATTCTGTGAGCATTTTGAGCTTCTCTGTGTGTACAGATCACGGCACAGCTGCTGTATTGACACCCAGCACAGAACAGCTCTGGGGCTTCAGCAGGGCTGAACATCAAAGCAAGGAGTGACCTCCAAGGTCTCTGCTTTATTTGCTGCATTTGGGAAAACCTTAAAGGAGGGACAGCTTTGTGGGTAAAAGCACTTGGATGTTGTCCTGGAAAATGGATTCTACCCGGTGGTTCTCTCTGAGAAAAGCACTTTGCTTAAACCAAACCTTTTTCAAGTGATCACCAATTCTTTTGCTCCTCTTCAGGGACACAACACACAATCTGTGTGGTAATTTGAGGAAGTGGCAGGCACTGATACAGATAAAATCAGCAGCAATTGCATAAACAAAATGGTTACTTGTAGCCCAGAGATATGGAGGAACTATTGCTTTAAGGAGGTAGATAATTTCATATGTCCTCGAAGCTCTGGATAAGAGAAGAGAGGGTGACAGGATCAAATGTCTGACAGGATCAATGTTCTAGGGTTTATGTTTTCATTCTTCAATGAAGAAAAATGATGGTGCTTATAATGAGTGGGAATCATTGTTCCACTGTTCTTCACAGGGAAAAAAAAGAATGCAAAACTCAAATATGGGGATGCTGCACCAATTCCTGCTAAGTGTGGCAAATCCTTCCTCAAAAAAGTAATCTTATATAGTTAAGAAATAAGTGTTCAATAACTTCTAAGGCATGAAACAAAAATCAGCAAATTTACTATTTTTCATGAACTCAAGCCCATATGGTTTCGTTCACCAAATTATGAAAAAAGAAGAGTGTTCCTGCTCGGATATGTCTGTCCTTAGACAGTATGAAAAACGTCATATAATGTACGAAAAAACCCAGGACTCAGAGAGCTCCAAGTGCCATCCCCAAAGTGTTCATTCCACTCTGGAGCTGGTTGAAGAACTGGCAGCTGATTGTGCTTGGAACTAGGTCACAAAAGGACCTTCTCCCTGCATTGAATTAATTCATTCTTGGGGATTCCTTGCTTTGCTTGCTCTGATCCAGTTCAAATCACTGCAGCCACATTAAAAACGGCTTATTTGGTTTGGCAAGGGTGATTGCTAGAAGTTTTCAAATCACATTTTACTTAATTTAACTTATTTTAAGTTTGCATTTAGGTTTTGTTCAGGGTTTAAAGTCCTGGAAATTTTTCAAAGAACACTTCGAAGTTATCACCATTTTTATTCCTGCTAGTATTGATCAGCCTCAGGGGAAATAACAAGCCCTTCTCTAGTGCAGAACTGTAAATGCAAAATAGCTTTCTGTTGAAATACGTAAACCTTTTGTGTTTCACCACGATCTGAGAATTATTAGAGGGGGTGTATCCTTTAATAACTTTGAAAAATGAACAGACTTATAACAGCTGGGAAAGGTTTTAACATACAGCTGTTAAGGGAAATTTGCAGGAATTCATGATTCACATCTGAATTTAGAGGCTGGATGAGATTAAATATTTTCTACCAATACATCTTCATACTGAGACATTTTGGATTCTGGTTTTTGAGCAAATGCTAGGCTGTCATATATAATCTAAATGTTTTTATTGGCAAATGAAAGGAAATTGTGAAATTGCTTTTCATAACCTTTGTTTTAATTAGGTTTCCACTTTCTCATTATAATAATAGACAGTCCCCTAAGACTTTAAAATGGATATTTGTTTTCTTCACCCTCTGACTCTGCACAATCCCATCCCATTTATTACTTCAAGTCACGTGGTAGAAGCCAGAGTGCAGCCAAACCCAGGCTGGCAGAACCAGACTCCATCTCCAGGTGAGGGTAAACCTTGGTGGGATCCCTTTGTTCAGACCTGGAAGTACCTTCCAATTTACAGCCAAATTCTGCTCTAATTGTAAAAGCCACACTGAAAAACTAAATTAACACCTGGAGGGTGGACACCTGAGGCCATCAAAGAAGCCCCTGTCTTTTTCCAGAGCCATATGGAAGCGGGTTTGATGTGCTCCCAGATCCATAATTCCAGCAGAGCCAGGGATGAGGGGCAGAACTGCAAGGCTGGGAAGGGCATTGGAACAGGGGCTGAAGTGCCCCTCTCACTTTGTTCACCTTCAGTCCTTCCTGATCCTCACCATTCCCACAGCCCTGGGGCTCAGGGATTGTCTGGTGGAGACAGAGCCAAACGGAGGAGCCACGACAGCAATGGGAAGAGAAAGGCACAGAAAAGAGGAAAACACCTCTAAAGGGAATTGTAAACAAAGAACAAACAAATAAGGATGAAATGGACCAACTTAGGGACAAACTGAATGATGTACTGCAGGTTAGAGAACTGCTCTGAGAAGCTTCTTGCTGACATTAGCTGGTGATTCTCCTCCTTCCCTCCTTATTCCTACAGGAGAGCCAAGAATCACTGAAACTTGCACATTCCCTGGATTTATGACCCCAGGAGCAACCAAACCCACAGTGCCTTCTCTGCTGGCTCAGAGCAATGATACAGAGCTCCCCGTGGGCCAGAGACACACACAGGCTCTAACCTTGGCTGAACTTTCCCCCCATCACTCTTGATAATTGATGGACCCCAACGAGAGATGACGGCAGTTTAATAACGCTCGATGGTTTCTGGGTGACTGCTGGTGTGTGACTAAAGCAACATTTAGGTTAGGCATTACCCAAAGCTTCTCAACAGGGGCCACGGGGGGAGTGGGGAAGAAAAGCAGGAAATGTGAAGAAAGGTCTCAAAAATTGGAAAATAATTCTCATTTTGAGATTCTTCCACAGGGACACGGCATTTCCTGCTCTCCTGGTGTGGCAGAGGATGAGTTTTGGAGGTGTTCCTCAGGTATGAAATCATTGATTAATACCTGCATAAATAAGCAAATCAATTTTACATCTGTTTCCCAGGTACAGCAGGACCTCAATCTTCTTGCCTCATTTTCTGCTGACATGAGAGCAAAAGTAGATCCAACAATAATTATGGAAAATCTTAAGGAAGCAGATTTATTAAGATCCATTATGCTGGGGACCTGTTTGCAATATCTTGCAGGACCAGTGCTCAGTCATGTGAAATTCCCACCCACACCCCTCCAAAGCCTCAAAAATACCTGAGCAAAATGGATTATGTTACTTTTTACCTTTTCACTGCCATTATTCACATCTGCCACGTGTAGGTGCCTATAATGCACTGAAAAAATTTCTAAGAGATCACAGAATCACTAAAGTTGGAAAAGAGCTCTGAGATCATCAAGTCCAAGCTGTGCCAATCCCCACCTTGTCCCCAGCTCAGAGCACCGTGTCACCTCCAGCCCTTCCTGGGACACTCCAGGGATGGGCACTCCAAACCTCCCTGGGCACTGCCAGTGCCTGAGCCCCCTTTCCATGGGGAAATTCCTGCTGCTGCCCCCCTGAGCCTCCCCTGGCCCAGCCTGGGGCCGTTCCCTCTGCTCCTGTCCCTGTCCC